>PITA01012100.1:30355-63732 GCA_004023965.1 Spilogale gracilis | reverse complement strand
ATAGATGATAGATAGATGATAGATAGATAGATAGATAGATAGATAGATAGATAGATGATAGATAGATGATGGATAGATGATAGATAGATAGATAGATAGATGATAGATAGACGATGGATAGATGATAGATAGATGATGGATAGATGATAGATAGATGGATAGATAGATGATGGATAGATAGATAGATGATAGATAGATGATGGATAGATAGATAGATGATAGATAGATGATAGATAGATGATGGATAGATGATAGATAGATGATGGATAGATGATAGATAGATGATAGATAGATGATGGATAGATGATAGATAGATAGATAGATAGATAGATAATAGATAGATAGATGATAAAGAAGAAAGGTTTTGTAAGAAAAGAAAAAAATAGTTCTTAATTAGAATAAACTTCACACCATGATTTAGAATTTGACATTGATTCAGTCCAAACCACATTCTGAGAAAAAAATCTGCTTGAAGTGAAACAGTATGTGGCTACTAAAGTAGTGTATTTGAGAATAGTGGAGAGAATAAGGCTATATGTATTGAAGGTCAATTGTACGAAGGATAGGAGAGCTGGGTAAAATTAACTTACCTATTTAAATGTTCCAAGACATTTGAAAAACTGAACTGTCAAAAAATAAAAAATGAAGCAAAGAACCCGCACATGGCTACTCAGCATAATTTTTCTTAGAAAATAGCATTATTTCTGCTTGATTTGATTTTGTGTGGTTAAGTTTGGAGGAAATGTTATTTATTATATACACAGCTAAGCTTATGTAATTACCCTCAACTGTTCTAGCATAGGACACAGGGCCAGCAACGCCATTGCTTGTTGCATCAATTTGAAAAAGAGAGGGAAAAATTAGCCATGGAATAGTTAATTCAATTTATAAAATTAAATGTGTATTGAAAATATGCCTGGTGAATATTATGCCATCTGCACATGCTCCAACAGCAAGCCTGGTTAATATTTTATAGTTTATCTGATAAGTTAACAAAAGAATTTAGAGTGGAGACATACACTGAATATTTCATCGCCTTCTTAATTGCAGAATACAGACAAGACTTTTTTTTCCCCTTTGGGAAAAATAAATGTTAAAAGTTATTACAGATGGAATCAGTTTGGCAATTAGGTTGAAATCCAACTGAAACCAAGCAGAAATTGACGGCTGCAAACATCACAATACCGAAGTATTTTCAGCCAACTCCATCAATTTACATGATGAAGCAGAAATGTTGATAGCAATGCTGTATAACTCAGCTAGCGGAGGCTATATTAACACAGAAGAAAAACTGGCTTTGTGCCTTTTTCCCAGTAGTTAATTCACAGCCATCAAGAGCTGTCATTCTTATACACAGCAGACAATATGATATACCTAAGCCTTTTCATTCTGACTTCTGATTTAAAGGTCTTCAGCTTGTGCTGTGGACCTTAACCTTGAAGCCAAGTGCAAATTAGCTTTAAATCAATGAAGCTGATTAAAGCTCCATTGTGGGAGAACCCTTAATAGAAGGAGGGAGGGGAAGGAACCACTTGAAAACAGCAAAAGATTGGCCTCTCTTAACTTGGAACACATGTAATGCTTTTCAGCTCTTCTCTACCCTGACAGAACCGTGAATAGTTTTAAGGCTATTTACCTGCTAAGAGAATGGAACCGAATTTTCCAATTCAATGGAAAAGGCCGAGAGAATCAAAGGTATTTTTTTTTTTGCAAGCGCTAGAGTATAAAAGGTTATTTTAGAAAGAAGTAAAGAGGGGAACATCAAAACATCTCCCCAGTAGAGGCCAAGAGAATCGAGTTTCTCTCGTGTAAAAAAGAAATTCCTATATTGTAAAAGTACTCTGGGTTTCTATTTATCTTTGTTTTGTTTTGTATTTTACAATATACCATTCCTCAAAAAAAAAGAGGTCATTGCAAACTTCTGGCCATTGAAAGAAAAATATTTTCCTCTGTCACAAGTGAATATATCTGCCAAAAGCATGTCTCGGGAGTTCTTTGCTTAGTAAGTGGCCAGAATGAAGTCCAGCCAACAGGCAGAACTGTCTGTCTCTCTATACCCCTTCCTCCAGCACCTCCCACCATCTCCAAGAGAAGCTTGTCCAACACATTTTTCAATTCTTCCCAATTTCCCCGTGGCTGCCAGTCTCGGAACAAATTCAGTTTTTACCAAAGAATGATTTTTTTTTTTAAGTAACATTTTCAGAAATACTAAAAAAGATAGACAAAAAACAATATTTTAAATAGAGAAAGGCTTATTCATTTTTACCTAATTTAATTCTTTAATGCAGCCATTCAGTTATTCTTCATGGGGAACACCATCCCACTGTAGCAGGGACCTTTTCCACCAAGACGTGGGTGAATCCTTATCCTTATATCTCAGGCATGATGAGTTTGAAATTATGGGAAGGAAATTTTTACCAAGAACCTCAGGGAAAATGAAGCAAATACAGAAAGGAAGATCATGCCAACTTGCTACATTAGTTAGTACGTGTACAATGCTCTCAATAGTGCTTGGCATATAGTATGCGTCCAACAAAAATGGGCAACTGGCCATTATTCTATGGGGTTATTCTACTGGGTTATTCTACTGGCCATTATTCTACTGGGTTTGGATGCACACACTTGGCTAGAGCCTTCAATCCTTCCTCTTACATCATGCACCCCAAAAGCTCTACCTTGAAAGACTCAAGGTTTCTCTCCTATTCCAATTTCTATGGAATATTAAATGGAGAAGGAAGAAGGGAGCTAACCTAGAAAAGAAATCGGTCACTCCCACCTGGCTAAAATGGCTAAAAACATGCAAGTAGTCACCAAAAAGTGGATAAATGAAATTTTTTAAAAAAGACAACTACAAAATGTGTGTACTAAAAACAGAGCAGAGCACATCCTTTTCCCGCGTTTGATATTTAAAGAGCTGTTCCCGGGGCTCCTGGGTGGCTCAGTTAGTTAAGCGACTGCCTTCAGCTCAGGTCATGATCCCAGAGACCTGGGATCGAGTCCCACATCGGGCTCCCTGCTCAGCGGGAAGCCTGCTTCTCCCTCTCTCACTCCCCCTGCTTGTGTTCCCTCTCTGGCTGTGTTTCTCTCTGTCAAATAAATAAAATCTTTAAAAAATAAATAAATAAAAATAAAGAGCTGTTCCCTACGTGAATTTTAGGTCCCTAGTTTATCTTATTTAAACTTCCCAAGGCGAGACAGACTAAGGGACAGCAGAGATCTAACTGGGCAGCGTAAGTAGAAAAGGAGCAGAGAATGGAGGCGGGAGAGGCAGTAGAATGCTAGGAAGGAGAGAGAAAGAAAAAGAAAAAGACAGATCACCAAGGGGAAAGGATGAGATGACAGTAGTGAGGAGGGAGCCAAAGAGTAGCAGAGGACAAGCACCCCTGCCACCCTGCCACCTAACCTCCCCCCTCCCCCACTCCTGGGTGGAACCAGTGTGACATTCCTCCAGGAATCTCCAAGAGTCTTAATGTTAATGCTCTGCTAGAGGGGGAAAAAATTAGCTTGATAATAGCAAGGACTGAGGGTCTTCTTTAGCATATGAAAGTTATTTTGGACACTTCCCTCCATCCATACCACCCCCAACTCCCAAGTATATAATCAGTCACCCTTCACAACCCCGGTGCGGCTCACTCTACCCACAGGTCCTGTCCCCATGCTTTAATAAAACTATCTTTTTGCACCAAACACATTTCAAGAATTCTTTCTTGGTCATCAGCTCCAGATCTCACCCCACAGAACCTCACCGTTCTAAAACTACATCATATGGTGCCTAATGTGGGACTTTGAGTCTTTTCATCTGGACTCTGAGCTTTGGTGCAAACTTGGTGAGTACTTTCTCTCCCCTTCCTTCACTCTCATTCCGGAGGCTCTTCAAGGAGTATGGTCTCATTGGAACAAGTTAATGTCAACTGCTCAGGCTGAAGTCCTCTAGCCCAAGGCTACTCTTCTGGAAAGAGAAAGTCTGCCTTTTGGGTGGGCCAGGATGGTAATGAGACCTAGAAACTTGATGCCCTCATTTTATTTCCATCCTTATACAAAGTTGTCTGTCTTGGGCACAGGACAACCACCTAAGTCACCAGGACAGCTGTGAATCTTAAGACTCCCATGTGAGGTTTCTTCCTGATTGACCTAATGTGGTCCCTTCCACATGTCTGGTCTACCTGCTTTGGGCCACAGGACCTCCCCTGGGAGCTGGCCAAAAACAGTACCCAATCGAACTAAAACGCAACTGGAGATCGTTTCCTAGGGAAGTTGGCTGTAAGGACTACACGTGTTGGAACGTCCTTTAGATTATGATGGATTTCTGTCTTTACCATTTCCCCATCAATGTCCTCTAACTACTTAAGCTACAAAATTGAGTAATTTTGCCTCATAAAACTTTTCTACTGTTTTCCATGGGTTAGAAAGAGCAGATTCAAAAGAAGGCATGACCTATGGAATGGCCTTCAAAGCACAGTATTTCGGTCCATATTGCAGGCACCCATCTGTAGCCTAGGATGCAATGGAGAAGTGGGGGGGATGCTAGCATCCTCCTACAGGGGCGTTTAATGGCAGCGGTGGTCAGAGTGCTTTAGAAAACCTCATCTCTTTCCTTTAATGATGTGTTAAACTCCTGGGCTGGAGGAAAATTAGGTCAACTATCAATGGATGTTTTTATCAGGCTTCTTTTTCTCATTATTAACCGTATTTTGTTGTCTTTTCCAGTGTCTCCCAGCCTGGAGCCAAGACTCCTTCACTGACATAACTTCTAGCTGACAGGTGATCCTTTCTACTCAAGGAGGTGTTATGGAACCTGGGCTGGAACCTGACAGAAGAACCAAGCAGAACGCAGAGACTTTGAAGGATCGGAGATTTATGACACTGATGGGTTCAGAGGAGACTGTTCTCCAAAGGTCTGAGCCCTGAGAACAAGCAGGGAGAGTAATTTATACTCTTCTACTTCCTCATTCTTGGTACTTTTGACACAAGCGGGAAACGGGGTAGGAAAGAAGAACCTGGAAGGGCTTTGAGACAGGGACTGGAATTCCTTTGCTGGTTTGGTTGGCCATCTTAGAGCATAGTTTTTCCCTTATCAGAGGTTCATAATGTGGACCACATTGGATTCAGCTGCCTCCCCCTTTTATATCTCCCCCATACATTCCCCAACTCACCAACATTGACCCATAGGTAGGGACATCTCTACACCCCTGTTCAGCAGAAAGATGTTACCAAAGAGGAGACCTTCAAACTTCAACAACCTTAAAGAATAAAGAGTCAAAATTGTTCAGGGGGTAAATGATGAGGGAACAGAAGGCTAGCTGAGGGCAAAACTCAAACAGAAACCTGGCCAACCCCCTTCCCTCCACTCCTGGGTGGGATATGTACGATATTCTTCCAGGAAGCTCCCAACTGTCTTAATGTTAATTCTTTGCTAGAAGAAAAAACAACAACAGCAAAAAACAAACAGAAAAACCACCTTAGCTTGATTAATAGCAAGACCTCTAGGAGGCTGAGGGTCTTCTTTAGCATATGAAAGTCCTCTTGGACACTTCCCTTTGTCCTTATCTCCCTCATCTCCCAAGTATATAAACAGACACCCCTCAGTAACCCTGGTGCAGTAGCTCTTTCTGCCCCCAGGTCCTGTTCCTGTGTTTTAATAAAACCCTCCTTTTGCACCAAAGACATCTCAAGAATTTCTTCTTGGTCTTTGACTGCAGACCTCACCCCACCAAACCTCACCTACATTCCAAAACTACATCGAAATGAGCTGAGATCTAGCATAATGTTCCCCAATGTGAGGTAAGTGGCAACTGATGGAGGAGAGACAGTTTTGCTCTGCCTAGACTCAGGGTTGCATGGATCTTTCCACCTGCTGAGCTGTGGCTACAGGACTCCAATGGGAGGAAAGGCAAGGAGAGATGTTTGGGGCACCACCAGGACTAAAGAGCCAGAAACCAGAGAGTGATAATCAGGACTTCTGAAACCACAACTCCTCTCTTTCATCAACAGGATGTTGTGGGAACAATCAATTGTCCCAGATGCTGACATCTCTGGAAAGAGGTACCAGTGGAAGGCACACTGTTATTACTGACAGTGGTGGTGGTGGTGAGGAAGAACACAGGGCTTTCATTTAGGATCTCCTTAGTGAGGACTCTGCCTGGATGGGGTGATTTTCAAATCTCATTAAAGCTTACCTGTAATTAATGGTCATCTAAAATAACCCCTGGAAAGCATTTTAGAGGTTGTTGATAAAACGAAAAGCAACATTAAATGATTAAGAGTGACTTTCATCTGACCATGGGACTTTGACACCTTCATTCTGTTGGCTAACAACGCCATGCCTTGGAATACATCGTATCTCTGACTTAGACTAACTTTACAAGCAGATAAAGACCATGTGCCCAAGCGGTATACTTTCCTTCCCCTAAAATATCTCCTTTGTCCTGATACCAAAAATACTCAACAATGTGTCCTCCAAGGTCTATTCCTCTTGGCTTCTCAGCACCCAGACCTCCTTTCTTCAAATAAATGCTTCTTGATTTTATCCAGAAATTCGGCTATCTTTGTGGTTTGTTGGTTCATGTGTTCATCCTCTTTGAGGAGGGATCCTTGGCTACATGGAATTATCAGGCATCTGAAAAACTAGGGTGGCACCAAAGTAAAAGCATTTTAAAAATTAAAACACCAATAAAAGGAAGCAGCACCTCCTCCCCAAAGAAAAAGTCATTCACTCCAAGAGTTTGCTTAGATTCACCCTGGGTTGTCTTAAAGATCCAGCACCAGAATAGACAAAACTGCAGCTTCAAAGAGGACTCAAAATAAAACCTCTTCTGTAGCTCTTAGAAAAACAGCATCCAATGAGTAGTGGTGGTCAAGCTCAGCTTTGTCCTGCTACTATTCAAGGCAGGGGGATGAGTGATTTGTCTCCTCCCACTATTTCTGGCTTTCAGTTTTGCAGCAAGTGGCGGAGGGAAGCAATTCCAGACCTGCCAGCAGGGGGACCAGGACCTGTGTCAACGGGACCAATACACATACCCTGCGTTTAGTCATTGCACCCTCATTGCCAAATTCCTCCTCAGCAAAGTTGAGGTCCTCACACCTCCCAGAGGGGACAAAGAGAGAGGGTGAGCATCTTTCAAAGGACCTACTGTACTTCCTTCAGGATGAAGATGCCAACAAGCTTTGAGAATATTTTTTAGCCCTCTATGCATCATAGAAAACAAAGACAAAGTTTGAGCCTTGAACTCTTGGAAGAGAAACAGGTTAGCCTTCCACAGACCTGGATAGGGTTCAACTCTTGGTTAGAAGACAATGACTTATTAATAAGGTGCACAGGCTGAGATGGTCACCAGTCAAGCGCAGCTTGTCACCCCAGACAGGTCACCCAAAACTCATCCTCAAGTTTAGAGCAGACCTCAGGCACCAGGCATGCTGTCACAGACAAATATGACAAATAGAATGTGTGCTCTGCCCACTTTTCTTCAGCATCTTGAAAATCCCTATGTGTCACCCCCAAGTGACTTTTCAGTGGGTGTGTGTATGTGTGTGTGTGTGTACATATGTGCCTGTATGTGTTGGCTTGCATTGATAGCTAATGAAATGTACATGCACACAGGGATAGAAACAGAGACATTCGCAACGACTTCCTACATTACAAGGACTCATCCCCATTTGTGAGCACCTCTATGTTGTGTGTGGGTTCATGTGTAACAAGATCTGTCACACACACCAGGGGATACACACTGTCCAGAGAAATCTGACTGAATCAGAGCATAGGATGCACCATTTCAAGTATCTTGAAGCTCCTATCCAACACAGTTTGTTAGCAGGGTCAGATCAGGCACTTTGGAGTCTATTTCTCATCTCCCGAGACTGTCCACATCCCTACCACTCCCCGTCCCTGCCTCACAGAAACCTCTACATCTCCCAGGGTCTGTTGTGAACTCAACCTAAGGCTTATCTTCTCACAGAGGTTTCAAATGTGGTTCAACTGATGTTGTAACGCAAGTGAGTCCTCCCAGACGTCGCCTCCCTCCTCTGGGGTCCACATCCCTCCATGCTTCTGCGAAGGTTCAAGTGTGTTCATCAGCATTTAGCTTCTGACTTTGAAAAATGTAATGAATCCAGGAGAAACTGCAGGCTGATGCTGGTGGCCGGCCACAGGTCTTCCCTCCACAGGAAGACGTGTTTCCAATGATGACAAAGGGCAACATCTATGCTTTGGGAAAGCAACAGCAGCATCATGGAAAGTTGGTCACTGTCTCCTCTCCTACCAGATGGCAAAGATGTGGATCATTCTCGGCAGGCGCTGTCAGATCTGATGGCATTTTACCCTGACTCCCCAATGACACTGAAGAATGCCCATATTTCTACCTATTCTCTGAATGAGAATCTTGACAAGTCCTCTGAGAGATGGCTTTTCCTCGGTACCCATGTACCACCAATCTGCTCGTCTGTATGATGCTTCAGAACAAGGGGCTGTTTTTAAACGTAGGATGACTGACTTGATCTTGTAAGAACCTTGAACCCCAGAATTAAAATTTAAACATTTTAATGCCTTTTTACATCACTTCTGCCCCGATCCCAGTCTCCAAAAACAGATGTTGCCCTAAGACAGAAGAAGATACCATTTCACAACAAAATGTCTCAGTCTACTATGAGGGATGTATTACTGTTCATTAGTTGATTAGGTCTGGTGAAAGATTTCATAAGTATGTTTGGCTTTGGTGTTGACATTCATTACCATTGAATAGGAACTTTCCGACCCCCTTTAAATATCTTCCAAATATTTAAAATAAGTTCGAATCAACTACAAATGTTAAGGTTGTTTATATGATCAAACACAGCACACATGATGGAAAATAAAATTACTTACGTCCTAGCCTACATAAAAAACAGAGGAACTTCAGAAAACATAAAGAACAGTATAATCACTTGCCCTGAGACTATTATTTGCTCACCCACGGTCCACATCTCCCCCCTTCCCCAACTTAAAATAGCATTTAAAATAAAGCAAACCACCTGGAAATGCAACACAGTGTGGAAAATTGTTTTGGATAACTTTTTTTCTCAGACATTCTTCAAAGCATGGGTCAGATTTTATCACATCTCCATTTCATTTTCTTAATAATTTTAAGTAACTTAAGAATTTCATAAGATCTTAAATCTACTCTTTTGCAATTTAAGAGTTTTAACGAGAAAAATCATCATGTTCCTGTACAAGGCAACTTTTAGGAAATATTTATTATGGAAAAAGAAAATAAGACAAGAAAAATCTACCTTTAAGAAACGTATGACCCCTAAATTTTAAAACAAAGGAAAATAAAATATCATTCTCCCTTCCTGGAAGTAGTGAACAGCCTCTATACAAAGTATCTCAAAAGTTTCCTTTATTTTCAGGGGCGCCTGGGTGCCTCAGAGGGCTAAGCCTCTGCCTTCCGCTCAGATTATGATCTCCGGGGCGTGGGATCAAGTCCCACATCAGGCTCTCTGCTCAGCGGGGAGCCTGCTTCCCCCTCTTTCTCTGCCTGCCTCTCTACCTATTTGTGATCTCTCTCTCTCTGTCAGATAAATAAATAAAATCTTAAAAAAAAAAGTTTCCTTTATTTTCTAATGTGGACATTCTTGGAACTTAATTAAACACAAGTCAGTCAAGGAATCTTGTGTTGACAGTATGAGAAATGGGAAGAAATTAACCTTTCTGTAAGTAGAAAGTCCCACCTCCTTGGAGAGAGAATAAAAGTGCTTGGAGGAGAGGAAGAGGAAAGAAAGCCCTAGTGAGTTTAATAAGTGCCATTATTGCTGAGAAATCTAAAAGGGTGATAATATGAATCACCAGAGCAGTGCAATAGGGCAGCTATTTGAAATTTGTTTTTCACACATTTTGTGCAAAAACAACGACTCTTGCAAGAAAGGTCAATCTAACCACACGTTAATCTCCAATCAAGCAGCACTTTGAGAATCCAAATGTGATTGCAAATCTCTCACATGCCAAGATGAAGAGATTTCTCATTCCAGCCTATTACTACCAGCATTTTACATTCATTACGGTCGGAGGTTGAAGTGCACACTGGGTATTTGGCTGGCGCTGCATTCCAGCACTCCCCTCATTACAGGAGAAAAGAATTAACATATGAAAACACACACACACACACACAAACACACAGGCATGCACACACGCACCCATCTATGCTACAGGAGCACGGAAGCTTATGACTTGCCCTCACCCAAGTAATGAGATTCAGACTTGGGCTTCCTCTGCAACCTTATTTCTACCCCCCACCCTCACTCCACCTCTGAAACCAATGCAAGGGGCTCGTCTGGGGATGCCCCCTCTGCTGCAGGTGAAGAAGAACATGCAGTCAGCAGAGGCTCTCCTTGCTCTGGTTCATTCAACTCAGACCCTGAAACTTTCTTTATATCGACACCTAGGGTTGGGCCTGAATTCCTTTTTTAAAAATAGTTCAAGAACTTTATTTTGAAATATCAAATATAATAAAAAATGAATAGAATAAATATATTTATTGTATATATGTCTATCATATACTCATATAAATATATTCATTGTATATTTACATATATGTTATTATATTTTATGCATGTATATATTATACATGCATACATAACATATGATATATTTATATTCATTAAAATAAATATAATAAAAAAGTGCATGAACAAACTGTACAGCTAAAAATAGTTAAAACATAAAAATGGTTAAAGAACTTTATTTTAAAATATCAAACATAATAAAAAATAGGTATGATAAAAATGTTTATTACATATTAAATACATTTATGTTAAAATAAATACAATTAAAAAGTGCATGAAACGCATGTACACCTAACATAAAAATAGTTCAAGACCTTTATTTTAAAATATCAAATATAATAAAATAAATATAATAAATATATTTATTATATATTAGACTATATTTATATATTAAAATAAATATAATCTTAAAAGTGCATGAAACGAATGTATACCTAACACAACCCACAGTCATGGCAAGAAAGACAGAATAAACTCCCAAGCTTGCCCTTTCTTGAATGTAGATACCGCTCTCCTTGCGGCTCTCGCTAGTACCCACGAAATGCATTATATTTACTTCCTTAGCTTCCTTTGAGGTTATATTATAGAATATTATATGCCTAAAATATGGCTGAAGTACATCTGTTTTTAATGATGCAATTCAATTCATATGGGATATATTCCATCATGTCTGGCTTCTTTTGTTCCATATTATAACTTAAAGATTGATCCACCTTCTTTTGTGTATTTGTAGTTCGTTTTTTATTGTTGCATACTATTCTAATGTACGAATATGTCAGGAATGACTCATTTGATTATAAACAGGCATTTGGACTCATTTTATATATCTACATATATATGTGTAAAGATACAATATATGTTACACATATATGTAAATATACAATGTATGTTTCATATACTCAATATATGTATATGACAATGTAGCTTTGAAAAGTCCAGCATGTCAGACATATTCAGGTACACATATGCAGAAATTTATGGAGGAAGTGTATGACTGAAATTACTGAATCCCAGTGTGATATGTATGTTTAGCTACTAGACACAGACAAAAATTTTCCAGTTTCCATCCCCAAAGCAAAGCATAAGAGAGTTCTTGTTGCTTTATATTTCCCAACAACATTTGCTTGTATTTTATTTTCTTGCTGGTCTGAAGGACACCTCTTTCCTTTTTAAGTAGAATAGTTTGAGGAAGAAGCCCTCATTGGACTTTGAATCACTGACCCACTCCAAAGGTCATCAAAACTTCCTCGATCTTGTCAGCACACGCTATTAGAGAGCCCCTTAATTTAGGACTTCTTCAGATGATAAAGTATATTAGTTCTAAAAGAGGTATTGTACTTTACAAAATCTGGAGAAAAGTCCAGGGCGAAGAGACTATATTGTTATCAGAGATCCAGTAGATCTGTAACTAAAATGAGAGTGGAACACTTCTCCACTATCTGAAAATCAAATAAATAAAGACCAGATTCTGTAGGGAAAAAAATCAGATCTTAACATGCACATGAGGAAAGTCATCACAAAGAAAAATAAATCTGGAAAACGCAGTGTGGGAATATGGGAATTAAATAAAGAAAAAGCCTACTCTTTCTTAATTTCTGTCTCCTCCTACACACACACACACACACACACACACAACACACACACACACACTATTTCACTTACCACCTCCAGCACTAATTAGTGAGTGACTTCTTTCCTTTGAAATGCTGACAAGTTCCAGTTGAATACATTAAAAAGAGAAAACTGAAAATTATTTGCATATGAGTTAGTATTTTTCCAAGAATATATTTCTCTCATGAATGAGTTTCATATATACAGACCTGTGCCCAAAATGGGCATTTTCTTCACATGGTTCCTACTGAACAGGGTTTTGTATGAAGATCTCAAATATGTCTCCTAAATAGCTTTTTACTTTCTACTTAGAAAACTGACAAGAACAATAAATACTCATGTGAAGGCATAGAAACTGGATATAGTCAATGGAAATCTCTTAATCCTCAAAGAGGAATTTGCTTTTCAAGTTTCCACAATCAGGACGATGACTTTTCTTACCTAGATCTATTCAGACATCAGAATTAATCAAAAAGTCAATGTAGTCTTTATTCTGGAAGATTACTTACGATTATATATATCAATTCTGGCAAGATCCTATAATGGGTAGGTCAGATCAATAGTTAACTAGAAGATATGATAATTGATTCCCCTTCTGACATAGAACTCATTTACAAACACAAGGAAGAGATTTGAGGTGGTACTATCAGAAAGGGTCCAGTGATTCAAATACAAATTATTCTATCTATCTGAGGGAGCTTTGAAAATGCAGATTCTGACTGAAAGGTACTGGGGTATAGTATTTATGTCTTTTTAAGTACTCTGGTTACTCTGAAACCTATCCGGCGTTAAAAACCAATGAAACAAGAAGAGAGAAGAAACCTAGGAAAATCAAATGCCGAAGGACCAATCTCTTAACTTTGAGACTTTTTAACATTCGAGTCAGTATATCAAATTTATGGTGTCAAATATTCATTATACTCCTCACACCATCTTCTATTCCCTGCCAGCCAGTATAATAAAGAAATATGGCCATGAGTTTGTCAGTCTGAACCCTATTTCTATTCACAAGGCCTATGTATCAGCTGAGTTCATTTTTCCCTTTTTTTCACAATACGCAAGACTGTATTTCCAAGGGATCATTGCATTCTACCATGTTCTGGATTATGATAACATTTTTCTGCATACCCCCATTATATGCAAACATTTGCACTTTTTTAAATATGAAAGAACTAAGGAACCAAAAGGGTCAAATGTTAGTTTTTTTCCAAAGCCACAATACTATTGGTGTACCTCTTTCTTTGAAGAAAAATATGACTGTGTGCACTACTAAAAATGGGACAGTTCACAAAAGAAAGAAAGAACACTTGAAATAAACACCTGTGTGTTTTATCAGTCTTGCGATTTATCAAAATTTTATTGCGATGATATGTACTGTTACCAAGGGAAGGAAATCAGAATTGAAGGTATACTTCATTTGAAAGAACCAGGACTCAACAACCAGCTTAGATAGACTGACATTTCCAGTGTCAAAGATATAACAAGAAAAAATAAGCCACTAAATTCAAGCTATAAAATGATTTGCTATAATTTTGCATTTTACCTTTTCAAAGAATAAATATCAATATTTTATCTTTTGGACCAACTCTCATAGTTTCTATTAAACTACTACAAGCTAAAAATGTCATCATCCTAAAAGACCACAAAGAACAAAGCCTCAGATGATTCCCATATAGCCAAACTAGAATTTTAGGATGGCTTCTCTAAAGATAATAATTAATCTTCTGCATTCTAAATGGCAGACACTAGGCGAAATTAAAGAAGACAAGGACTGCAATGATAATAGATCATCAAGAGGAAAAATGCTTTTCTTGAATAATAACAAAATGTTGTTTCCTTCCCACTAAAAACAACAGAACTATTAGGTAAAGCATTATCTGAATCGCCTCTTAAAGCCAAGGAACTAATAAAAACCATGAGACTATTGTCAATGATTAAAAATTGCCACCCATTATAAACATATCCAGTTATCTGAAATTGCTTAAAAGGAAATCAGAAATATACATCATTTTGTTAGGATGTGGGAATCTTTTCCTTCATTATGAAAGTACTTTCTCTTTCACAAGTAATCTTTCTCCCCCACAAATAAAGAAATGAGTGTAAACATTTGGTAATACCAGACTTCACGGTCAAAAATGTCAATTTGAAAGAAACAAGACATTCAAGTTTACCAGTAAAGTCATTCTCATCCCTTCCCTATGTTCTATACACAAACTATACCAAAGTGAAGACTTTATAAGTGGAAATATGGCTAAAAGAAAACAAAACAAAACACTCAAGATAAAAATTTGATTCTCAGAATTAGAATACGGACTACGTTTTCACTGGCCAGGTGATAATGCTAGGGCATTGTTCTCCTCATGGTCAGCAAATGGGAAAACGTTTAGTTTAGTTTTCTCCCCCAGGTACATTTGAGATTCTAAAGGGCCCTCTCTATAATACTGGAAAACAGACTTGTCATAGATTCTTACATCCCTAAATGGAAACAATAGTAATATGTTTAGGAAATAGAGTGTTGAAGTTATTTCAAAATGTTTTTGTTATCATAAATACTACTGTATAAACGAGTAGCTAAGAGCTAGTGAATTTCTCTGAACCATACACCATAAATTCAAATCTTAATACTGGCTTTTCATTTTGTGACTATTTCTTTTAAAAAAGTTGTGTGTGTGACTATGGTAAAACTAAACAGCATGAAAAAACATTTCAGAGTCCGAAGTATAATATATTTTTTATATTATTTTATTTTTAAGATTTCTTTATCTGTAAGTAATCTCTACATCCAACTGGGCGGGCCTCAAACATGTTCCACCGACTGACACACCCAGGCACCCCAGAAGTATAATATATACCTTAAATATTTAAATACATAACTCGACTTATAAAAATAATTGATACGTATTCCCAAAGGCTGAAAACATGGAGAAATCTTGAATTGATAGTTAACCAAGTACTGAGATAAGCCATCTGCCAACACATGACATGACAGAGCTGCACTCCTTCACCAAAGCGAAAGACCAAGCCTCCAGTGTCCCACAGCAGAAGCTAGATTAGATCTTCCTGGGAACAGACAGCAAAGAGCAAACCAGGAGAGAGAGAGAGAGAAAAAAAAAAAAAAGCCACAAAGGAAGGTGGTGTGGAAATCTGCTTATCAGTTTCTTGACTTGGGATAAAGAGGATAAAATCTCCATTAAGATTTCATAATCATAGGGTACCTGGGTGTCTCAGTGGGTTAAAGCCTCTGCCTTCAGCTCAGGTCATGATCTCAGGGTCCTGGGATCGAGGCCCCCATCAGGCTTTCTGCTCCGCAGGGGGCCTGCTTCCTCCTCTCTCTGCCTGCCTCTCTGCCTCCTTGTGATCTCTCTGTGTCAAATATATAAATAAAAATTTTAAAAAAAGATTTCATAGTCATAAACCAGAGTTAATTTGGCATTTGGGCTAGAATTCGTACTATTTGTATGACTCTAAAAACCCTAAACTGAAAATTATTTTTAAGTCAGGCTTACTTGTTAGGCACTCCAGGAACCTCACATAAACGAAGGTAAATCCTCACTTAGAAGAACCATTTTGGACCTAGGCCTCTTAGAACACCCACAATCAAGTGAAATTCCCACAATTAGAAAGAAAATACACAGTGTATGAGCCATGGACTAGGCTTCAGAGAAATAACAAATAACAGTTCAGGCCCACAACACTATAGATATTGGGATGGTCAGATACAGAATATAAGGTAAATTAATTATATTTAACATGTTCATAAAAGAAGAGGCTATTGGGATTATTTCACTTAAACACAAGACTATCAAAATGAGATGTATTTGAAAAATAACCACACAGATCTTAAACGAATTAAATATATAGTAACTGAAATTATAAAAAAAATTTAAGATGGTATTTATTCATTTGAGACAGAGAGATACAGAGAGACAGAGAGCATGAGCAGAGGGAGAGGCAGAGGGAAAGGGAGAAGCATATTCCTCACGGAGCCAGAAGCCTGTAGTAGGGCTTGATCTCAGGACCCAGAGATCATGACCTGAGCGGAAGGCAGATGCTTAACCATCTGAGCCACCCAGGAGCCTCTAAAAATTTAATAAACAAGCTAAACAACTGGAAAGAGAAAGCTGAAGACAAAAATCAGTGCACTGTGAAATAAACCTGGAGAAATTGTGCAGAACAAAGCCCTGAAGAACAAAGAAAGAGAAAATATAAGAGGTTAAAGGAATGAGTGATAAAAAGAGATAATCTAATACTTTTGATTGACATACTAAAAGGAAATAGAAGACTGTTGGTGAGACAATATTTAAAGAAATATTGGCTAAGGTTTCTTTCAAAATTTTAAACAAATGCAAATTCTCAGACTCCGACTATATTAAAAGCAGAATAAATAAATAGAAATCCTGGGCACCTGTGTGGCTCAGTCATTAAGCGTCTGCCTTTGGCTCAGGTCATGATCCCCACTCCCAAGATGAAGCCCCACATTGGGCTCTCTCCTCAGCGGGAAGCCTGCGTTTCCCTCTATCACTCCCTTTGCTTTTTTTTTTTTTAATTAAAGATTTCATTTATTTATTTTGACAGAGGAAAAAACACAGTTAGAGAAGGAACACAAGCAGGGGAGTGAGAGAGAGAGAAGCAGGCTTCCGGGCCAAGTAGGGAGCCTGATGCGGGGCTAAATCCCAGGACCCTGGGATTGTGACCTGAGCTGAAGGCAGCCGTTTAAGGACTAAGTCACCTAGGCGCCTCTCACTCCCGCTGCTTGTGTTCCCTCTCTAGCTGTGTTTCTCTCTGTCAAATAAATAAATAAAATCTCTTAAAACAATAAAAATTAAAAAAATAAATAGAAATCCATTCCTGGACATATCACAAAAGCCTGCAGAGTATCAAAGACAAAAGATCTTAAAACAAGTCAGAGGTTAAAGATGAATTAACAAAAGTAAGAATTAGACAAGTGGCTGACTTTTCAATAGTAATAACACAAGTCAGAAAAGAGAAAAATGATATCAACACAGGCTAAGGGAAAATAAATGCCAGAATTCTATATTCCCTAAAATTGTAATTTAAGGGCATGAACAGAATAAAAGCATCAAAGAAACTCTGAGTGTGTATTATTAATAGAGCTTCACTAAAGACATACGAATAAGATTTCATTTAGGAAAAATAAAACTGTGTGAAAAAGAAAGGCTGAAAGAAAAAGAATGCTACCCAAGAAGAGAAATGAAAGTAATAAACCTGAGTTTAGGACACTGAATACATAAAACTGTAATATTTATTTTGTGGGATTTGAAAAAAAAAAAGCCACTGGAAAATAATAGCAAATAAGACTATAGAAAAGCAATGAGACTTCAAGGATTCTAAAATCATTACACTGTTGAGTGAGAGAGTGATTAAGATTCTTAAGTTAAAAATACAGAATATTGGGCAACCTAGAAGAAATGGATAAGTTCCCAGAAACATATAACCTACCAAAACTGAGGCAGGAAAAAGTAGAACATTTGAACAGACCAATCACCAGCAATGAAATTGAATCAGTAATCAAAACACTACCAACAAACAAAGTCCAGGACCAGATGGCTTCACAGAAGAATTCCATCAAACATTTAAAGAAGAGTCAATACCTACTCTTCTCAAACTAATCCAAAAAATAGAAGAGGAAGGAAAACTTCCACATGCATTCTATGAAGCCAGTTTTACTATGATACCGAAACCAGAAAAAGACAACACAAAAAAAGAGAACTACAAAATCCCTGATGAGCATAAATGCAAAATTCCTCAACAGAATACCATCAAATGGAATCAAACAATACATTAAAAAAAATCGGTCACTACATTCAAGTGGGATTTATTCCTGGGATACAAGGGTGGTTCAGTATTCTCCAAATATGATGCATCACATTTGCAAGAGAAAGGATATAAACTATACGATCATTTCAATAGATACAGAAAAAGCATTTGACAAGGTTTAACATCCATTCCTGATAAAAACCCTCAGCAAAGTAGGTTTAGGGGAACATACCTTGACATAATAAAGACTATATATGAAAAACCCACAGCAAACATCATACGCAATGGGGAAAAACAGAGCTTTTCCCCTAAGCGCAGGAATAAGACAAGGACGCCTACTCTCACTATTTTTATCCAACATAGTACTTGAAGTCCTAGTCATGGCAATAAGACAACAAAAAGAAATAAAAGGAATCCAAACTGATAAGAAAGAAGTAAAACTTTCACTATTTGCAGATGACATGATACTATATATAACCCCCCCCCCAAATAAAAACCTCCTAGAACTGACAGATAAATTCAGTAAAATTTCAGGATACAAAATCAATGTACAGAAATCTTTTGCATTTCTATAACGAACCAGCAGAAAGAGAAATTAAGAAAACAATCCCATTTAGAATTGCACCAAAAATATAAAATACCTAGGAATAAACTCAACCAAAGAGGTGAAAGACCTTTACTCTGAAAACTATAAAACACTAATGAAAGAAATTAAAGATGACACAAAGAAATGGAAAGGCTTTCCACGCTCATGAATTAGAAGAACAAATATTGTTAAAATGTTTATATTATCCAAAGCAATCTATATATTTAATGTGATCCTTATCAAAATATCAATAGCAATTTTCACAGAACTAGAACAAACAATCCTAAAATTGGCATGGGACCACAAAAGACCCCGAGTAGCCAAAGCAATCCCGAAAAAGAAAAGCAAAACTGGAGGTATCACAATTCTAGACTTTAAGTTATATTACAGAGCTGTAGTGATCGTAAAGTGTGGCATGACACAAAAATAGACACACAGATCAATAGAGAAGAATAGAAAACTCAGAAATAAACCCATAAGTACATGGTCAATTACTCTTCAACGAAGGAGGAAAGAATATCCAATGGGAAAAAAAGACAGTCTCGTAAAGAAATGGTGTTGGGAAAATTGGACAGCAACATGCACAAGAATGAAAGTGGACCACTTTCTTACACCATACACAAAAATAAATCCAAAATGGATTAAAGACTTCAATGTGAGACCTAAAACCATACAAATTATTGAAAAGTGCATGGGCAGCAACTTCTCCGGCATCAGCCATTGCAATATTTTTCTAGATATGTCTCCTGATACAAGGAAAATAAACTATTAGGACTACACCAAAATAAAAAAATTCTGTATAGGAAAGGAAACAGTCAACAAAACTAAAAGGCAACCGATAGAATGGGTAAAAATATTTGCAAATGATATATCCAATAAAGGGTTAGTATCCAAAATATATAAAGAACTGATACAACTCAACACCTAAAACCCAAAAAATCCAATTAAAAAGTGGGCAGAAGATGTGAACATCCGTTCTGCAAAGAAACACGCAGATGGCTAACAGACACACGAGAAGATGGTCAATATTACTCATCATCAGGGAAATGCAAAGCAAAATGACAATGAAAGATCACCTCACACCTGTCAGAATGGTTAAAATCAAAAACACAAGAAACAACAGATGTTGGTGAGCATATGGAGAAAAAGGAACCCTCCTGCACTGTTGACAGGGATGAAAACTGGTATAGCCACTGTGGAAAACAGTGGGGAGATTCCTCAGAAAGGAACTGCCCTACAATCCAGTAATCACACTATAGGATGTTTACTCCAAAATTATAAAAACATTAATTCAAAGGAATAGACGCACCCACCCCCATGTTTATTGCAACATTATTTACAATAGCCAAATTATGGGAGCATCCCAAGTGGCCATGCATAGATGAATGGATAAAGAAGATGTGGTATATATATGCAATGGAATATTATTCAGCCATAAAAAAGAGAAATCTTGCCATTTGCAACAACATGGATGGAGCTAGAGGGTGTGATGCTAAGCAAAATAAGTCATTCAGAGAAAGATAAAACCCGTGATTTCACTAGTATGTGGAATTTAAGAAATAAAACAAACAACCAAAGAGAAAGAGAGAGAGACAAATGAAGAGTCAGACTCTTAACTCTAGGGAGCACACTGATGGTGATGAGAGGGGAGGTGGGTGGGGATGGCGACAATAGGTGATGGGGATGAAGGAATGCACCTGTGGTGATGCGCACCGGGTAATGTAGGGAAGCTAGATTGTACGTCTGAAACTAATATAACATTGTATGTTAAGTATACTGGAATTAAAACTAAAAACGTAATAAAAAATACAGAATAAGCACTAAAATCAAAAGAAAAAAACAGAAGTGGAATAGAAGATACACAATAACATACTTGAAATAAATCCAAAATATCACCAATCACAACAAGCTGAAAGGACTAAACTCAGTGTCACATATCAAGGTGTTTTAGTCTAGAATTTTAAAAATCTAGATATATGTAGTTTACACTGGACAACAAAATATAAGAATGATTGGGCTGTTTTAATGTCAGAAACTGTATACTTTAGGACAACAAATATTCTAAAGATAAAGAGAACACAATATATATACTATAAATGTTCAATTTACCAAAAGATATAATTTAAGCTTGAATGAACTCAATATATAACCCAAAATATATAAAAATGAAGATTTAGAGGATCCTAATGGTAAATTCACAGATTTGTCAACATAATAAGAGATTTTTGAAAAACACTTTCCACATTAATAAGAAAAACGTAAAGAAATGAATAGGTGAATATAGAACAAAAATAGTAGCCTAAGTATTATGAATTACATAAAATTATTCTTAATAATGGAAAATGCACACTTTCTGAAACCACATGTAGAAAATTTGCAAAAATACAAGTTCTTTCATAAAAATATAACAATCATTACAAAAATCAACAGTAACAAAAAACAGCTTTATTTAAATTGTAATATACTTAGTAAAAATATACTTCTAAGTAACTCGGGAATGCTGCTAAAATGATAGGTAGAGAAAAATTAATGCATTAAATGTCCATAGTAAAACAAAGAAGGACTAAAAAATCCTGAGCTAAACAGGTAAGTTTTAAAAAGCGCAATGGACTCAAAGTATATGGGCTGAAAAAATACAAATAAATCAGAAACTAATAAATAGGAGAAAGAAACAATAGAGGATCACAGACACAAGCTGACCTTTTAGAGAACACCAATTAAATTGAAACACCTCAAGAAGGCTTGATTAATAAAAGAGAGCAGACAAATAAACAATATAGAAATAGAAAGTGTACATAACTCCAGGTGCTGCAAACATTTAAAAAAAGTAAAAAAAAAAGTTATTAAATTTATTCTACCAAAAATGTTGAAATAGGGCACCTGGGTGGCTCCGTGGGTTAAGCCTCTGCCTTCGGCTCAGGACATGATCTCAGGGTCCTGGGATCCAGGCCCCCATCGGGCTCTCTGCTCAGCAGGGAGCCTGCTTCCTCCTCTCTCTCTGCCTGCCTCTCTGCCCACCTGTGATCTCTGTCTCTGTCAAATAAACAAATAAAATCTTTTTTAAAAAGTTGAAATAGATTCTTAGGGAATATATATATATATATATATATATATATAACATATAACCTTGCCAAATGGATTCAAGAAGAAATAGACCACATGAATAGTTTTAAAACCATTAAATAAATTTAATCAGCAGTTTAAAATATTCCCGCAAATGAAACACCAGGCCCAGACAAGTACTGTGCATTATTCACAGACAGATAATTCCAGTCTTACACATACTATTTCAGAAAATATAAAAGGAACAAACATTCCTCAACTCACTTCATGTGGCTAGTACGACTTTGATAAAAAGCCAGCAAAGTATAATAAAGAAAAGTTGCAGGGCCCGTATCACTTATGAATACAGATACACAGTACCCCTTAAGAAAATATTAACAAAACAAATCCAGCGGTTTACAAAATCCCAATTTTACACCAAAAGTAGAGACAAAAAAATAAACACAGCCCAACTGGACTACGCCAAAAATAAAAACTTATCAAAGAAAACAATCAAGGGCGCCTGGGTGGCTCAGTTGGTTGGGCGACTGCCTTCGGCTCAGGTCATGATCCCGGGGACCCGGAATCAAGTCCCACATCGGGCTGCCTGCTCGGCGGGAAGCCTGCTTCTCCCTCTCTCACTCCCCCTGCTTGTGTTCCCTCTCTGGCTGTGTTCTCTCTGTCAAATAAATAAATTTTTTTTTTTTTAAATAAATAAAATTTTTAAAAAAAGAAAGAAAGGAAGAAAGAAAGAAAACAATCAAGAGAGTGAAAAAGACACCCTACAAAATGAGAGAAAATATTTGTAAATCATCTATCTGATAAGATATCAGATCTTATAGGTTGATATCCAGAACATGCAAAGAATTCCCCCAACTAAAAACAAATAACCCGATTTAAAAAGGCAGGAAGAACTTGAATAGAGGCTACACAAATGAACAATGGGTATATGAAAAGATGCTTAAAATCACTAATCACTAGAGAAAGGCAAGTCAAAACCACAAGATGCTATCTCATGCACCTCAGAATTGCAACTATTGATAAACCAGAAAATAACAAATGTTGGCAAGGACGGAGAGAAATAGGAACCCATATGCACTTTTGGCAGGAATGTAAAATGGTACAGCTGCAGTGGAAAACAGTATAGTTGTTCCTCAAAAATTAAAAATAGAATTGCCATATGATCCAGAAATTCTACTTCTGGGTATACATCCAAAAGTTTTGAAAGCAGGCTCTCAAGAGATGTGTTCACAACCAGGTTCCCAGCAGCAGTATTCACAATGGCCGAGAGGTGGATTCAGTCCAAAGATGGACGAACGCATAAGCAAAATGTGATCTATGCATACAATGGAGTATTGTTCCATCTTTAAAAGGAAGGAAACTTAAAAAAAATAAAAATAAATAAAAATAAATAAAAGGAAGGAAACTTTGATACATGCTAGACATGGATGAACCTTAATGACATTATCCTAAGTGAAATAAGCTAGTCACAAAAAACAAGCAACGGTCATGCCATTTATTTGGGGTACCTCGGATCGACAAATTTGTGGCAACAGAAAGTAGAATGGTGGTTGCCAAGGGCTTGGAGAAGGGGAACATGGTGACTTGTTTAATAGGAGTAGAGGCTCAGGTTTGCAAGATGAAAAAGTTCTGAAGATCTATTTCACAACTATGTGAGCATACTTCACATTACTGGACTGTACATTTAAAAATAGTTGATAGTAAATTTTATGCTTTTGAACACAATTAAAAAATTTTAAATACCAATTTAACCCAGGAATGTATAGTTGGTTCAATTTTAGAAATTCTATTAATAAAATTTACTCCATTATCAACATAAAGGAAATAATATTATCCCAAAAGATGAAAAAGTTGATAGAAATCAAAATTTATTCTTCATTCATTCTGCAAAAAGGCCTAAAGGCTCTTCTGACCAAAGGTTGCCTTCTGCACACGCACACGTGCACACACGCACACACACACACATACGCACACAGTTGAAGCTTACAAGTGACATCATATGCACTGGTAAAACATTGAAAAGATTCCTTTTGAAATCATGGATAAGGCATATTTGCCTGCCATCAGGACTTCTGTATGACACCAGGCCCACAGTTCTCACTAGTGCAATAAAAATGGTGGGACAGGGTACAGGAGGCACAGGGCAGAATGGAGGAGAGGGCAGAAGAAAGGGAGAAATGCACAGAGGGACGGATGAAGAAAAACGAGAAAAAAGATTTAAAAAAGGAAATGTTGGAGCCACAAGGAAAGGAAAATACAAAACTATTATTTTCTCATATGGTGATTTTTGTATGGCTTACAAATAAGCCAGATGAGCCCACAAACAAAAAATTGCTAGATGGAGATGTTACACAAAAGTCAATTGCATTTCTGTACAATAGGGACAATTGGAGACTTCTGTTATTTCAAATATGGCATTCTTAAAAGATTTTATTTATTTATGTATTTACATATTTGAGAGAAAGAGAGCATGTGCACGCACACATGTGAGGGCTGGGGAGGGACAGGGGGAGAGGAGAGAACCCCAAGTAGACTCCCCACTGAGCGCAGAGCCTAGGGATGGGGCTGGATCTCACAACCCTGAGATCATGTCCTGAGTCGAAACCGAGAGTTGGATGTCCCACCGACGGAGCGACCCAGGCACCCCTCAGATACACTATTATTAATAGCCTGAGTATGAAGTATCCAGAACAAAATTCATGTGAGACCTTTTGGAAAAAAATTACCCACTTCCATCTAAAGACATTAAGGAAGGGGCAAATAAAGTTTGTGAGACCTTTTAGAAAAAATTACCAATTTCTATTAAAGACGTCAAAGAAGGTGCAAATAAATGGAGATTTGTCATATTCGCAGGTTACGAAATTCAATATTCAGTAACAGAGCGAGAATGTCTGTTCTTCCCAAACTGAGCTATAGAGTCAGGAAAATGCCCACCAAAATTCAGAAGAGACTTGATATAGCAATGACAAATAAACAGAACACAACTGAGAGCCATGAAATAGACCCAGATGAACACGTATGCTAACTTTATCATAGAAATGACATCACACCCTAATAGAAGAGCACGCACCTCACACCAGTCAGAATGGTTAAAATTAACCAGTCAGGAAATGACACATGTTGCCAAAGAGTGGGTAAAGGGAAACCCTCCTACACTGTTGGTGGGAAGACAAGCTGGTGCAGCCACTCTGGAAAATGATATGGAGGTTCCTCAAAAAGTTGAAAAGAGAGCTACCCTATGACCCAGCAATCGCACTACTGGGTATTTACCCTAAAGATACAAATGTAGTGATCTGAAGGGGCACGTGCACCCCAATGTTTATGGCAGCCATGTCCACACTAGCCACACTATGGAAAAAGCCCAGTTGTCATTGAAAGATTAATGGATAAAGAAGATGTGGGGGGTGTGTGTGTATACATCTGGACTATTGGAATATTATGGAATATTATGCAGCCATCAAAACCCCTAAAATCTTGCCATTTGCAATGATGTGGATGGAACTAGAGGGTATTATGCTAAGCAAAGTCAATCAGAGAAAGACAATCATCATATGATCTCACTGCTTTGAGGAACTTGAGAAACAGGACAGAAGATCATAGGGGAAAGGAGGGGAAAAAATGAAACAAGATGAAACCAGGGAGGGAGACCAATCCATAAGATACCCTTAATCTCAGGAAACAAACTGAGGGTTGCTAGAGAGAAGGAGGGTGGGAGGGATGGGGTGGCTGGGGTATGGACAAAATAATCAGCCAAGGGCGCCTGGGTGGCTCAGTGGTTTAAGCCTCTGCCTTCGGCTCAGGTCATGATCTCAGGGTCCTGGGATCAAGGCCCGCATGGGGCTCTCTGCTCAGCAGGGAGCCTGCTTCCTCCTCTCTCTCTCTACCTGCCTCTCTGCCTACTCTGTCAAATAAATAAATAAAATCTTTAAAAAAAGATCAGCCTCATTAATAATCAAGGAGAAAAAATCTGAAAGCCAAAATAAGATGAAATTTCACTCCCTTAGAGTCGATAAAATTTATAATTTTGACAATGCAATGTGTTAGGAAGGATATAGGCACTCTTAGACACCGTGGTAGGACTCTGGACTTTTTGGAAAACAGTTCTGCTTGCCAAATTGAAGAGCTACATACCCCTCAATTAACAATTCTATTTTGCAAATACATGGTATCAGTTTAGGGGTTACTAATTTGATAATAAAAATTACAGATTAGACAGAATAGAAATTTAAAAAATGCATCACAAAAAGATGGTCTAGAGATAATATAGCATCTTTGTACCAGGAAACAAGCATAATAATGATCATTACAGCATTACTTATAATAGCAAAAATAAACAAAAACAACAAAGATGTCTACCATTGGGAGAACTGGTAAATAAAACAGAAATACAATGGAATTAATGCCTCACGTCTTACTGCTCTTATCTAACGGAGTATCCCCGTTCCAAAGTCTGCTCTGGTCAATTATTGCTTTCCCTCTGGAGATCAAAATCTGTTATTTCTGGATATCTGCCCTCTACACTATATTTACATATAATTGACCCACTGGATTCAAACCATGATTTTATTTCAAAATGAGAAAATACTCTAGAGCCCTATTTATACTTCCATTTCGCACTTTCTCTCATCTGATTTCCCATTTCCATGCACACACACACACACCCCTCATCTACCTCACTGTGCACTTGACCTCCCCAAAATTCAAGTCTCTTAATTTACTTGTAGAACTACCCCCTGCCTCTCTGTGATGACATCTTAAACCTTTTAAAATCCTAACTCTATCTTTAGGTCAAAGAAAGCAATTCTTCAACACCTGAACTAAGAGCAAAGAATGATTAACATATAAATTTTATATGCCAGTTTATTTTATTTCTAATTATATTCTTAGTAAATGATGTTAATATTTAATAGGAATGACTTTGCCACTCAGTGCTTTGCCCAGTAAAAACCAGGGCCCTTAGCATTTTATTGGCACTAAAGCAGTGAGCTGTAACACAGGATAACAACAAGGGTAAAGAAATTCTGCTCTGTCCTTAAACGAAATGTCTCCTCAATGACTTGAATGCTCAGGTAGAAATAGTTGCTCAAAGAAATTGGCTCCTTTACAATGAAAAACATAGCCTTTTTTGCAAGTCCAAGGAGATTGTAACCTATTAGGGGAGATGACAATAGTTTTAAATGGAGTCACCTATTTAAACAAGTGCCCACCTTCTCGCACTATGTAGTTTAAGTAAATACACGAGTAATCCAGAAAGAACCACCAGCATCATCCATCCCTCATGCTTGTCAAGGAAAGAAGGGGCACATGACCTAATCAACGAAGCACATTCAACAGCATTATCCTCCATCCTGAACACACAACATCACAAAATTAGCGCTACTGGTGAGGCCCTCTGGTCTTCCAAAAGAGTGCTCCCCAGCATGTTAGCTAAGATGTCTATACAGCCAAGATCAATTTTAGGTGTTCATTTATTTCACAAAATGACTGGAATATGATTTCTTTTTTTTTTAAGATTTTTTTTATTATTTATTTGACAGAGAGAAACGCAGCCAGAGAGGGAACACAAGCAGGGGGAGTGAGAGAGGGAGAAGCAGGCTTCCCGCTGAGCAGGGAGCCCGATGTGGGACTCGATCCCGGATCTCTGGGATCATGACCTGAGCCGAAGGCAGTGGCTTAACCAACTGAGCCACCCAGGCGCCCCTGGCATATGATTTCTTGGGCTATGTATTTCCTTAACGCATATAAAAATGCAATTTGAGAAAAAAAAATGCCTCCTATAATTTAAGTTTACTGTTTCTCTTGCAATTAGCACAGCATGTGTCCATGGTCAAGGGGCTAACACAACATGACTTTACACAGAAGGTATATTTTCATCCATATATTTTAGTATCAGGTGAACAGGTGAACAGAAACTTACTAAATGTCAGTGACTTAATGAGACAGCATCATCATCATCATCATCAAAATAATCAGGTTTTATGTGTTTATATCTGTGCGACCCTATACTAGTTACTATGAAAACTCAGAATTAAAATGTCTTTCCCTCATAAGCTTGCAATGTAAAGTCAAACAAGAAAATGTATATATTAAAGACTCTAAGTTAAATACAGAGACTACACAGAAGCCTGTAAATACATTTAATTACATCAAATGCTTAGATGAATAGAGTTTCAAGATTTTTTTTTTCTTAATGGTTAAGGTTTCATGAAAATCTCTACTTTTCTGTCTTAAAGGTTTATTCAGGAGTTGGGTTTGAAGACGTGTCTTAAAAACAAAGGAGAAGGAGCCTGGGGAAGATTTCAGGAAAAGAGAAGAAGAAACCAAAATATAGGATTGCTAACAAAAGGGGCATGATTGCTAAGATGGCCAAGTGTCAAGTTCAGTGCAGCGGACCTCGAGGGTCCCAATATCAGAAAACAAATATATTTCATTAATATACTACCATATCATGAGAACCCATTCATCTGGCTAGCAAGCCCAAACAGTGTTTTTCTAATGCTTGTTTTTACCCAGGAAGACATTACTCACTTTGAGTTACTAAATAGGTTAAGCCAACAATCTTTAAAAACCTATATTAGGGAAGTATTTAAACTTAAGAATGGTTCCTCAACCTCACTTAATTTCTAGTGCAGACGGCTCATCAGTAGGTTTTCCCTAAGCTGTTCTTGCAAAAAGAAAACTCTTTTATCATATTGGGTTGTCTCAAAAGTATATACTTCTATGATTCTCAGACTAATGGTTCTCCCGGTTCTGGAAAGAGGGTATCACAGCATTACCCAGCAACTTCAGAGAAATGGGAATTCTTGGGCTCCACATCAGACCTCCTGGATCGGAGACTATGGAAGGGAGGTTCCACCATCTGTGTTTTAAAAGACTCTCATTGGAGTACAAACCACTGTTTTGTACCTGCACATACGTGCCTGCCCAGGGTCCACGGCTAGAGCAGTCATTTCTGCTCGCCTGTACAAATACATCAGGGAAACACAAAAGGTTTTGCAGCTCAATCTGAACATTAAAAAAAGGCATATTTGTGTTACCCAATAAATACTCCCCACATAGTATATAATATTGTTTGATACCAGGTACTCATCAACTTCCTGTGTTACAGGCATTGTAGATGGTAGGGTGTTACAAAGCATTTGCCAATACATTGTCAATGAGGCTGATCGATTGAATGAGCTCTCTGGGGTCTCCCTTCTCTCTTAGGTCTCAAGTGAGGAGGACCCTAACAGGCTGAGACCTCACAGCATCCCATGTAAGAGCTCTCCTTTCTGTGTGACAGGTGGGGGATGGCCCCAAGACGAGGGCCTGGAAAATTCTCCTGGAACATCTAAGAGTAAAAAAGACAGAGGGCAGGGGTGGTGGTGGGGGGAGGCCTGAGATTTCTTTTTTGTTCATCAGCAGGCCTTCCTACCAGCAGAACTGGGTGACCTCGAATGGGCCCCATCCAGTCCTCACTGCCAATGTCTGGAAATTAACGAATTTATAGTGAGAGAATGTCTTGGTCTGACACCCATCAATGGTACTTAACGCCACACAACGCTTTTCCAATAGAAATAAAATAAATAAAGAAATAAATAACAAAAAAAAGTCTAAGCCGAATCCAAAAGAAAATGAACTTCTCTTTTCTTCCTTCCTTTTCTTTTTTTCTTTCTTTCTTCCCTCTCTCTCTCTTTCAAGAAAATGAGCTTCTAAGCTAAAGCAGACTAAAGGATATTTTTATGCATGTTAGACCACCACCTCACCCCGTCCCCGGAAAATCCTCTACCTGCACCAGCCCCATCGCCATTCCCATGCTCCGCGTAATGAAGACCTTCCTGTCCGTCACCAACACCAATTACCTCACCCAAACTTCACGGTGAAAAGGGGGCGGGGGGGAGGAATCACTATTTCAGAACCGGTCATTAAAAAAAAAAAGAAAGAAAGAAAGAGGAAAAAAAAAAACCCGCACATCGATAACAATGTAGAACTCCCTCCAAAATTAGCCTACGCCGTCACATAAATTGGTTTTCTTTGTGATCTCAAATTGACTTGCAGCTCACTAGTGAGAAAATAGTTGCTGAGAAGCCGGGGCCTCCAGCTCTCGGATCCTGCCCGCCTTTCATCGTGTAAACAAACGCATCAGATTTAAAGCTTTCCCATAATTGTTATGCTAACCTTGGAGCGAAACCTCCCCATTTGCATTTGAAGGAGCTAAATATTAGGCAGGAAAGAAAGTGCTCTTTTTGAAAGCCTGAGAAAGTGTCCCCGCGCGGGGCTGGCCCGCCATCTGGGCCGCAGACTGGGCGCGCAGCCCCCGCCCCCGCTCCCTGGCAGGGGCGCCGCCGGGGCCGTAATCTGGGGGCCGAGCGAGGCGGCGCTGCCTCCGCGGCCTGAATGGGCCAGGGACGTGGGAGCCGGGCGTGCCTGGTGACAGACAGCGCGCCCCGGGCTGCGCTCCCTTTTCCCAAAGCGCATTCCCAAGGCCCACCTCCTACCGGCCACGCGAGCCGGGTCCCCCCGCGCGGAAGGGCGTCCGAGCTGCAGGGCTCAGACCTGGGCTCCGAAGCAGAAATTCACATTGGCTCAGCGCTCTGGCCCACTTTGAACTTGAGCATCGTGGAGAACCCCGAAGCAGCCCGGCTGGTTAGCCAAGGCTCGATGTTGTAAGCACACCGATGCACATTTCTTGGAGTAATTAAAAATAAAAACACTGCACCACGGGGGGTTGTTTAAAGGGAGGAAGGAAGGCTCCAACTTTCCATCAGCAGATTCTGGGGCGAATAAAGAAAAGCTAGACATCCCTCTACCTCTCATGCAACCTGAACACAAAGCATGTCTACAGTGACTCACAGGGAAATCAGTCCTGGGAGAATATCCGAGGCATCATAAACCGGGAGAACAGAGCTGGAGAGGATAAGACGCTTCAAGAATCCAAGAACATAATTATTTTCTTTCAACACTTCTCATTTTAATCTCATTTCTAATATAATTCAAAGGTGCTTTGAGTTTTAAATAATTTTCCTGTTGTCACAATTAGCATTTTTTGCTAGTCCTAGGAGACATTCCAGAGGGGAACGGTATTTTTATTTTCCTTTTCCCCCTGCCTAGCATTTGACAAAGGCTTCTCATGCATCGCTGGGCTGTGTTACAAAGTTAGGGGATTTTTCCCTTTCTCAAAAGAAGATCATTGAGGCAGCAAGTAACCTAGGTAGCTGCTAGGAGATGGAATTCTTTAGGCTACAACTGCATGTTGCACGAATAACTGGACAGAAGAGGAATGTGGGAGAGCCCTGGAGTCCCCCACTGGGCAAAAAGGAGGCAGCAGTGACCCAACGGGGATCAGGATGGAACACGAACATTTTTGTTTTTCTTGTTCACAGATATCAGTGTGTGACAACTTTCCGACATGTACCAGTTACTATGTGTTCTATTTATTTCATAAGATTTGTTAAATGGCTATAAGTTTGTTTGTTTGTTTGTTTGTTTGTTTGTAGAGTCAAGATCTTCCCCTCAGACACATCCAGGTTCTAGTTCTGGCTTCTCACACTTACTACCCCCTTGGTGGTCCTAATCAAGTTACTTAGCTTTTCGAAATCCCAGTATTCTTCTCTGTAAAATGGGTGTGTTTTGCCCACCTCAGAAGACTATTGTCAGGACTGAAGGATCCTAGCCTGGCAAAGAGTAAACGCTCTATAAATCAGAGCCATCCCTAAGTACACCATCATCATCCTCATCATCCTCCTAGCTGCTGCTGTCTTTTCTCTGAACACTCTAAAATGGATCTTTTTTTTAAAGGTTTTATTTATTTATTTGACAGAGAGAGAGATCACGGGTAGGCAGAGAGAGAAGCGGAAGCAGGGTCCCTGATGAGCAGAGTCCGATGTGGGGCTCAATCCCAGGACTCTGAGATCATGACCTGAGCCGAAGGCAGAGGCTTTAACCCACTGAGCCACCCAGGCGCCCCTAAAATGGATCTTTAAAAATATGTGTTAAATGAAGCCAGTGGAGGGGCATTCAAAAATATTCACTCACTGCCTCGTTCTCTTCAACTGTCAGAGATAAACAGATAAAAGATGCAAAGTTCCTTGCTCTCATGGAGCTTATGTTCTAATTAGGGAGATAAACTAGTTAGGGAGATAGTTAGGGAAGTAATAAACATGATCACTGCAGACAGCGATACATTCCACCAGGAAAATAAGCCAGGCCACTGGAAAGGAGAGTGACTGGGACAGGTGCTGGGGAGGAGCAAAGGACTGGTTACCCTGAAATGGACATAGAACCTCTAAGAGGAAGTGACAAGGTGGGGGCTCAGCCTGGCAAAATCAGGCAGGAGAAACCGACAGTGCCTGATCTTGTGGGGTCAAGAGCTTCAAATTCTTCTCAGAGCAGTGAGAGACCATGAGAAAGTGCCCAGCAAGGGAATGACACAATCTGTATTATTTAGAAAGGTCACTGTGGGTGAAAGCAGTCCCCAGCCCGAGCTGCACCTGCAAAGCTTCTACAAAGCCAAGCCCCACCTGATTGCATGGAGTAGAGCCCAGGCATTTTTATTTCCTTGCTCTGTTCTGGTTTTAAACCCCCACGTGATTCTAATGTACAGCAAGACTTGAAAAACACGAATTTTGCAAGTATTTCAACTGTCCCACGAAGAATGATGTGATAGTAAAGATGCTAAGAGGTGGTCATAGGCAGGAGAGGTCTGTGAGGGGAAGCAGACCAAGCTGCCAATGGGTTGGAAGTGACAGGGGTGCGTGGGGAGAGAGAGGTAGGAATGAGGAATGACTTCAAAGTGGACCCAGAAGTGGAATCTCTTATTCCACTTACCGGGAGGACAAAAATGACATCAAAACAGGCTGGGGAATGCAAAGCCAGGTGCTGAAGACTGGACTCAAGAATAGTCACCATTTTTGAACACAACACTTACTTGGCATACATTAATAAAATAGTAATCTGATTATTCTGTGGAGGTATCTAGTGGGCACCTGATGTGAGAGACAGGAGGGCAGAACCCTAAATGTATCAATGACGCCCAGCAGAACTTTCTGTGACTCTGGAAATACTCTACAGGGACACTGCCCAAAACTCAGAACATGTGGCTATCGAGCACTTGAAATAAGGCTAAGCTAGTGTGACTGGGGCACTGATGTCTCATTTTGTTTTAATTAATTTAAATTTAAGAAGCTCTATGTGGCAAGTGGAAGCTCCCATATTGGAAAATTGTAACTATGTGTGGATGATTCCCATAAATCTATATATGTGGCCTGATTGTCTTCTTTCAGACTCGGACCTTCTCGTCACTTGCTTAGGCAACAGATCGAAGCCTCTTGTCATCTTCAGCCTGGTCACATTGCTCTTCCCTCATCTTTTTCTTTTTTTTTTTTTTTATTGTTACTAAAAATTTTTTTTCCAGTGTTCCAAGATTCATTCCCCATTCCCCACACCCAGTGCTCCACGCTTTAGGTGTCCCCAGTACCCACCACCAGGCTCTCCCATCCCTCTACCCCCCTCCCTCCAAGTCGCTCAGTTTGTTTCTGTGTCCAAAGTCTCTGTTGTTTCATTTCCCTCCCTAGATTACCCTAGTTCCCATTTGCTTTCCTTCTCCCACTGTCCTCCAGGTTACCCCTTATGCACCACAAGTAAGTGAAACCATGTGATACTTGACTTTCTCTTCTTGGCTTATTTCACTCAGCATAATCTCTTCCAGTCCAGTCCATGTTGCTACAAAAGTTGGATATTCATCCTTTCTGATGGAGGCGTAGTATTCCATTGTATATATGTACCACATCTTCTTTATCCATTCATCTGTTGATGGGCACCTTGGCTC
>PITA01012100.1:0-30255 GCA_004023965.1 Spilogale gracilis | reverse complement strand
TGGGGTACATATGGCCCTTCTTTTCACTACATCCGTATTCCCTGATCTTTTTCTATTCTATATTCTCAAAACAGCCACTGAAGCCATCTTCACAACTGGACTCTTCTCATGGATTCCTTTGTTTAAAGCCTTTCAGCGGTTCCCCATCTCCACAGGGTAAAAGCCAACATCCTTTGATGAGCACACCAAAACCTCTGCATCATCTGACCCCTTCTTTTTTTTAAAATTTTTTTAAATTTATTTATTTGACAGAGAGAAATACAGCTAGAGAGGGAACACAAGCAGAGGGACTGAGAGAGGGAGAAGCAGGCTTCCCGCCGTGCAGGAAGCCCGATGCAGGGCTCCATCCCGGGTCTCCAGGATCATGACCTGAGCTGAAAGCAGTTGCTTAACCAACTGAGTCACCCAGGTGCCCCGATCTGACCCCTTCTTCTCCAACTCTACTTCCCTCCCACCTTTCCGCACTCCTCCACTGGCCATGCCCCAGCACTTTCAGTTTCTATCATGCAATGAAATGAACTCAGTTATCTTGTTGATTCTCCTTGCTCCCTTAACTAGAAACCAGGCTCTATGAGGGCAAGGATTTATGATGACTTTCTTCACTATTGTGTCCCTTACTACAAACAACCAGTGGCTGGTCACATACTACGTACCCAAATAAATACTTACTGAATGACTGAATCAGAATATAGATAATGAATCCCCTGGGTCCCCTAGAAAGACTGTACATAGAGAATAGGAAAGCCTCCAGGACTGAGCTCTGGGACTCTCCACCACGTGGTGCTGCTCCGTCCATGATGATAGGCATATGCAGCTTTTGAACCTAGCCCAAACTAAGTACAAAATACCCAACAAATTGTGAAGAATGTAAGGTATCTCATTAATTATTTATATTGGTTAGTTACTGAAATAATATTTTGGATAGACTAGATTAATTGAAATCTAGTCTTAACATTTTTTCACCTGTCTCTTTTTAGTTTTTTTTTTTTAATGGAAAAATTAAATACTAGAAAATTTGAAATCACCTATGTGGCTCCTGTTATATTTTTATTAGATACATTGCTTTAGAGACTGAGAAGAGAAGACAAGCCATCAGGGGATAGTGTCCAGGGAGCAAGAGAACATATGAAGCAAGTATGGTGCATGGAAGTTTAGAGAAATAATTGTGTCCAATAGGAGAAAATAGTTAACTGTATCATATGAGTAATGTGAAGATGGAGTACTGGCCAAAGGATCTGGCAAGATGGAGATCACTGTCCGCCTTGAGAAAGGTGGATTCAGAGAAATGAGTGGACAGAAGCTCAGCTGGAAAGAGTAGTAAGATAAAATGATGAGGTAGAGACAATCCTCTCAAGAATGGTTGCTATGAGAAATGGGATGCTTCCTGGCCATGGAGAGAGAGAGAATTAAAAATGGTAGATATTTTGATAGCTGAAAGAAATGATCAAAGATAGTCTCAAATTGGAAAATGTAGGCTAAATAAACAGTATAAAAACATAACATTCTAAATCTGCAAGGGCCCTTGAACTTCATCTTAGACAATATAGGTAAGAACTTCAAGGTCCGAACAGGTGGAGGACTGTCAATGCCACTCAGCAGATTAGAAAGCAGAACCAGAAACACAGTCTATGAAGGATAACTTGCAAAATCTTATTTCTGCAGAGAAAAACACCCAAATTCTAATACATTTGACCCAAAGTATTTTTCCCTCTTGTAAAGCGGGACATTTGTGTGATTATTAATGGTCCATTAAGAGCTAATGTATGAAAGTAATATCTACCATTTATTGAATATTATGCGCTATGCGGCTGGTATTTTACATATATTAATAGTAATCCATGGAATAATCCCATGATGTAGATACATATTCCACCCGTTTTACAAGTCAGAAAAACAAAATTTCAAGAGCTTTAGCTATGTATACACACAATTGCTTAGAGCCACAGCTTATAGTCTTTTCAATGTATCATATGGCCTCACAATTACAATTTTTTTTACCTGGAAATCGTCCTCCAATAGGGCAAAATATCCACATTTTCCAACCAATACAAATGAAAACTAATATCCAAATTAATAAAATACTATCGTTTGTAAGTCAACTATTTCTTCTCCAAAATATTTGACACTATGCAGCTAAGGTCTGAACTAAAACAAAAATTTTAGATTTTTGGCCAATCTTAGAGTTCTGAGCAAAAACAGAGGCATAGTCATGATGGGGTTTGCCTCTGGGTTTTCTGGAAATAAGCACATTGGTTTCCGAAAGAAAAATCCCATCAAGTGAAAATGATCTTTTCTGCCACTGGCATAAAATGACTGAATGTCTCCACTGGAATATCTTCAATAATTCTCTGTGAATTGGATAAGATGAAAAGATTCATGTTCTGCAATGAAAGCTCACCTGTACTTTATACCTAGACTTTTCATACCGGTGACCACAGACAAATTTTCTATAGTAGAATAAAAAAAACAGCTCTGGGTAATCACATGTGCAAAATTAAAATTAACTGGAGTGCTCAGAGGAGGATAGAAATCAGAGATTCCGGCAAATTTTATTTTCTGTGTAAGTTAAGTTCAAGAAAACAAGTACTTTGTATTCCAGCTAGCTAAAAATCTTCTTTACATGCCTACATATTCTGTCCTTACTGTGTAGGAAATTAAACATAATTTGATCTTTTTCTTAATGATTCAGTATTTTTCAGTGCTTCAGGGCATGTTTAATATTATGGTATGTTCAATAGCATCTCGTAGTATATATCCAGGACTTAACTTATAGAAAGAGGGAATGTGGGAAAGAAATTTTACAAAGCATATTTCCATGAACTTCATAGGAACGTTTTTATTTATGATTTGCCTCTTTTTGGTAAAGGTTGGATAGATTAAGACTTCAAGTAATGAGGTTACCTGCTAATTCAACTTTTGTCACCCAGTTTTTATCTCTGGGACATGAAGATGATACAATACTGTTAACTCATTTTTATGAATTATTTTTTATACAGTATCTATTAAAGGATGTTAGTTTTGGGCTTTGTTCTTGTAACATCACTGGTGGGTTTGTGCTAATCTTGCCATTGTCTTCACTTAGAAATTGTGATGAACAGTGATACACGTTCATAGGATGATTAGTCTGGGGCGATAAGTCCGTGGCTACAAAGAGTCAAACTTTCTCATCTAAATAGATGGAATGAATAAGCTGGTCTCACAGTTCTATATGTGAACCCCATCACATACCTCCAGTACCTGTCCTTCTCCAAGTCCAAGGCCAATCCCTGTATTACACATTCTCTGCCCTTGTTTCTCTTTATGAGCATTCATACTGGCTCAGGTCTTGCCACTTAGAAACTGTGCCCTCCCCAACTCTACTTCTTACCACTCTTTTGCCTACCAATCCACTGTCTTTGGTTCCTCTCAAAGCTTCATCTTGAGGACTTACCATATTTACTTTCCTTCCTCTGGGTCTCTGACACAGTTGGATCCTTCCATCTGGAAACTCTCCTCCCCAAACCACCACTTTACCTTTTCTTCTTTTCTCTCCTCCTCCTGCTTTGACCACATCTTAAGTCTCCCTCCCTAGTTCTGCTCCTCGTACACCTAGAGATTAGTGCCCAGAGCTTCATCCTCAGCTCTCGTCTTCCTTCTCCATTTCTTCCTTCAGTTATTCCTTCCATTCCCCAAACTTCAGCTGCCACAGATCCACTGATAATTCAGAAGTTTGGTAGCTCTCCTGAGCTCCAAATGCATATATGTAAGCAACCTCCTGGGCAAGTCTATCTGGATATTCTGGAAGTGATTGCAAAGGTAATACAGCCAAAGGATGCCCACTAGCTCAAGGTTTTCCTTTATCCAACCAATTATGTAGTCACTCAATCAGTCCCTTGGAATCCTATTTTTCCTTCAAACACTCAACCGATTTTAGCTCAGACATATAGCAAATTTGTCCATCCCTCAATGCTGGTGTACACCTTAGTTCAGATTCACAAACTTCCCCTCCAAGTTTTCCTTTTTCCACGTGTGGAAGGGAACAATGAACATGTGCACAGTTCACAGGGGCATCTCTCCAAAACACAAATTTGAACTATTATGGCTCCTCTTTTGTGGACCACCTCCCCCATCTTTGGGGATCACTTTTTCAACCCGACCCACGGAGTGAAGTCCAGGATATTTTTCAGAGCATGTCCTGCCCTTCACATCTGGCCTTAACCTGTCACGCCCCCACCCCCAAATGCCAGCCATCACCTCCTGCTTCCTGCTGAACACACTCCTGATAGTCTCATTCCCCTGGAACTCTTATTCAACTTTCAAGACGTCTTGTCAATATCTCTTTTATAGCACATGTTATATTGAATTATAATTATTAATTTACACATCTCCCCCATATTGTCTTGAAATTATTAAAAGACATAAACTGCTTAATGAGAGGGATGATGGTGTTTTCACCGTTGTATTCATTATCTATCATGGTACTTATACTTAGTAGGTACTCAACAAATGTATTGGAACTAAATGGCTTAGTGGTGAACTCATTCTAAATGAGGTAACAAGTCTGGTCCAATGAGCTAATCTTCATTGTCTACTACTTCATTGTTCATGACAGGCATTCCCTTAGAAACGGTAGAGAGGTGATTTTTAATTTCAGACACAAGGTGTTTCTTCCTGTGTGAGGAAAAGAGTAACCCCTGTTTCCCTCACTTTCTTGGGGGAATAAACTGCATTATATAACTGTGGGGTCAACACACTTTTTAAAGGAATACTTTGTTGACCTGTTCAAACCTTTTTTGTCTCTCCTGGGATTCTTTCTCTGAGACTGTCTGCCCTTTTTCAAAATAGAAAACATCACAGAGCATTTCTGTAATAATATGGTGTATATTATCACATTAGCTACAGTTATAATAAAAGTAGCTACATAATCAGATTATACTTTGCCTCATAGCCATAGAAATAATGGGGCTTTATCAGGAAATTTTTATAACCAAATGGAAATTCACTAATGCAATAGGAAGTTATCAAACATAATATAATTGAGGAGTCCCAAACTGCTAATGTCTCAGTAGGTGAAGGTGGGGGGGGGGAAGCTATTTTATAGTAATGAATCTCTTAACAGAGACATGCTTATTATTTTTGTAAAAATACTCAGCATAGTTTTTTTTCTCCTGTATAACCATTTCTGGTCTTGTTTTATTTTGTTTTTACTTGGATGCTTTTTTATGAAGAGTCTCTTTGAGTATCAAAAGAAAATTAAAGTGATCAGTGATCAGGGTGTTATTAAGTAGAAGATATCATCCCAATTTTGAAAACAGGGACTTACACTTTCAAGCTGCTAAGAGAATTCTAAAAAGGCTTCCATAAATGTAATATACACAACAGAATAGCCAGTGCTCAAATCCCATCAAAGTTTTTACCTCAGTTTCCGTCTAAAGACAATGAACAGGGGCACCTGGGTGGCTCAGTTGGTTAAGCAACTGCCTTCGGCTCAGGTCATGATCCCGGAGACCAGGGATCGGGCCCCACATCGGGCTCCCTGCTTCTCCTTCTCTCAGTCCCTCTGCTTATGTTCCCTCTCTAGCTGTGTTTCACTCTGTCAAATAAATAAATAAGATCTTTAAAATAAAATAAAATAAAGACGATGAACAAATATGCAAAATCTAAGTAGGTACAATTTTCACATTTACTAAACAATGGCTTCATATCAAATGTCATATCAAATTCAAAGAAAATATTAAATGGTTTCTCTGCTTCATCATAAGTCAAATTCTTATTGGGATTCAAGGGAGTTTTTCTTTGAATTTTCTCTTCCTTTCTCTAAAATGATTTTTTTCTTTAGTCCAGGATTGGGACTAGAGGGTAAGTGATATCACACACACACACACACACACACACACACACACACACAATAGATAGCTGGTAATATGTTATTCTGGAAGTTTTGAAAGGGAGGTGTTTATTTAGTTCTTCAATGGCCTCCTCCACTCTGGTATAGCTCCTTCTTCTGACCTGAAATCCAACCACTTGGGAACGCACAGTAATTAAATAATAATTGTGAGTCATGAACATGTACTGAAGATAGGCTAGAAATATTCATTTCAACCACTTAGACATATTTGCCATTTTGTCATTTTGATCAATGTTTTCTATCCAGTTTGGTGTCCAATCAGAATATTCCTACTGCTCAGGTTCAGGATCTGATTTGGGGGCGGGGAAGGGGGGCTATAGCTATACATATCAGCTCCTCTTCTCTGGATGAGACACATTCTCCCGTCCAACATAGCACAAAAGGAGGATGTGATCTGGTAACAATACAACCAAATATAATTACCTATAATCTTTTGGATCATGCTTTGCACATTTAGTAAAAACTCATTTATAGTATGTCATTCTATGTGGTTGGATAGATGGGGGGGTGTTTAGAGGATATAGGGAAAAGCAGGAACCAATCTGGGGTAGAGACAGCTGGTGTTAATTCAAAATTACATATCCAGGAAAAAATCATCTTCATCTGCAGTTTGAGGACAAAGGGAAAGGAGTAAACAAATTCTTCTGGAAGCATCTTTGTATATGCAGAATCAAACCAGAAAGCCAATTTTCTGTCCTTTAGAACAATCCCTTCATCCTAGTAAGAAGTTCAAGTTTCCATAAAGCGTTCAATGTCTCTAGTGATATTCTCCTTGCTCAGGTTCTTCTCCTTTGCCACTATATACTCTTGCTTCAGTCATTTAAGTGTATTTCTCTCCAGGTTTGGAATCACCACCCTCCTCTACATCTATACGTCATGATCTGTTTCTCAGAGAACTGTGGCCCAACGTGGAGGGGAGTGGTCATGTGACAGCTCATGTAAATAACATAATGTTCCCATTCCAGGGGCACTGTAGTTAAATGAAGAGCAAAGACTTGTAATGAATCACTCCTCCTTCAGTAATATTGACTTCTCAACCCCTGAGTTTTGAAATTCCTGTATGAGTAAAATAAAATTGAAAAACCAGAAATTTTCTTTTTTTAAAAAAGATTGTATTTATTTATGACAGAGAGAAACACAGCTAGAGAGGGAACACAAGCAGAGGGACTGAGAAAGGAAGAAGCAGGCTTCCCACAGAGCAGGAATCCCGATGTGGGGCTCGATCCCAGGTCTCCAAGATCATGACCTGAGCCGAAGGCAGACGCTTAACCAACTGAGCCACCCAGGCGCCCTGAAAACCATAAACTTTCTATTAGAAAACATAAGTGGCAAGCTCCTTGGCAATGACTTTTTGGATTTGATCCCAAAAGGAAAAGGCAACAAAAGCAAAAATAAACAAGTGGGACTACAGCAAACTAAAGAGTTTCTGCATAGCAAAGGAAACCATCAACAAAATGAAAAGGCAACCTACCAAATGAAAGGCAAATATTTGTAAATCATATATCTGATAAAGTTTAGGGAGTTAATATTCAAAGTATATAAAGAATTTATACAACCTAATAGTAAAAAAAAATCTATTAAAACATGGGATGAGTATCTGAATAGATATTTTTTCCAAAGAAGACATTCTAATACCCAACAGATACATGAAAAGGAGCTCAACATCACTAATCATCAGGGGATTATGAATCACAACCACAGTGAAATATCACTTCACACCTGTTAGAATGGCTATTATCAAAAAGATAAGTGATAATAAGTATTGGCAAGGATGTGGAGAAAGGGAATAATTGTGAACTGTTGGAGGAATGTAAATTGGTGCAGCCACTATGAAAAACAGTATGGAATTTCCTCAAAAAACTAAAAATAGAGATACCATATGATCCACCAATTTCTCTTTTAGGAATATACCCAAAGGAAATAAGTCACTCTCCCAAAGAGATATCTGCATCACCATGTTCATTTCAACATTATTTACAATAGTGAGGACATGGAAATAATAAGTTTCCACTGATGGATAAATGGATAAAGAAAATGTGATATATATATACATATATATATCACATATATATATGAATATTATTCAACTATAAAATAGAAGAAAATGCTGAAAATGCTACTACTTGGGACAACGTGGGTAGACCTTGAGGGCATTATGCTAAGTGAGATAAGTCTGAAAAAGGCAAATACTGTATGATCTTACTTATACGTGAAATCAAAGAAAACCAAATTCATAGAAACAGACAGTAAATTTGTGGTTGCCAGAAAGGAGAGGCTTGGGGGTAGGGAAATGGGTAGCGGTCGTTAGAAGGTACAAACTTCCACTTATAAATAAATTCTGGAACTGTAATGTACAGTATGGTGACTGTAGTTAACAATGCTGTTTGGTATATTTCAAAGTTGCTAAAAGACTAGGACTTAAAAATTCTTATCACAAGAAAAAATATAACATGACATGATGGGTGTCAAACTTTCGTGGTAGTCATTTTGCAATGTATACTTTATCTACAATAATCATTGCACACATATAGCAAATCATGATGTCGTACACCTTCAATTAATACAATGCTGTATGTCAACTCTATCTCAATAAAACTGGGGGGAAAAGATTACAGGCACACAAGTCACAAAGGCATAGACTTCCCTTTTCCTGTCTTTCTGTATTCTGTGCACTATAAATTTTCTCACTACAGAAATCACTCTTTTGGAATTGTTGCCTGCTTATCAGTAGCCCAGAGATTCAGAATACAGGCTCTGCAACTGTAATGCTTCAGTATGGTACCCTGCTCATGAACTTTCAAGGTGGCAAGATCTTGGCCATTTTATTTAAGCCCTATACATTTCAGTTTCCTAATCTGGAAAAGAAAGATAGTAATAATAATAGCCATATGGGTTTATTATGAATATTAAATGAGTTAATATGTGCGATGTGCTTGCTACCGTGCAAGGCAAAGAAGTAGTAAACGTTGATTATTGTAAGAAATTAAATGGTGTACTGTTAGTTAATAATGAGTCCTACTGTTAATTAATATTCAGAATATATTATTACATCGATTTTTTAATTTAAGTATTATTGCTAAAATATGTAGCAGTTTTGTGTCATTTCAGCTATCTCAAAAGATATATTTTGCATAGTAATTCTAAGAAAATGAAAAGATCAACAGATGTCAGGCATAAACCTCAGGATGCCACAGCATCACAAACTGCTTAATGATTTCAGACCATTTCTCTTGTGGCTGCCACATTATAAAAATCATGTCCGTGGACTCATGTCATACCTAGATGCAAGTTTCCCCCAGTCCCCCAGGAACTTCAGTCACTGGGGTTTCCTGTAGGCGCAGGCCTCTGGAATAGAGGAGGAAATGCTAGCACTTAGCTTTTCAAAATTGAAAGTATATTTCCCTGCACCTCAAGAGAAATGGACCCAAGTCTCAGAGGAAGACCATACACTTGCTGCAAGAATATGGATAGGTGAGCTTCCCCTAGAAGAAGACAAGCTAGCCATGAGAATTGGAGGGTGGAACATAGGAAGTGTCCTAGAGTCAGAAGCTCTCAGCAGGACCTGTCCTTGGCTGATGAGGCCCTACATGGGGAGAGAGAAGGTGGGAAAGAAACTAGAGGAGATCTTAAGCAGAACCTGGAGTAGGAAAAAAAAAGGATGTTATTAGACATTAGATACTTTAGTTGAACAGATTCTATAGTTGACACAGGCTTTGATAAAAAATAAACAGATAGGGGCATTCACTGGGTAGTTAAGCTAGTTTTAAGAAGTAACCAAGTAGGGTTGGATCTTGTCTTCAAAGTTGGGGCACTATGTCCTCTAAGTCTTCTGACCTGCCTTTAGTACTTTGTTCCTCCCTAGGTGAGTATGGAAGCAACAGTCTATACAACAGTTTCAGTCATACACCATTGATCATTCTGAGAAGAGTACTAGCCACTCACTGAGAAGAAGTTTTAAAGATGGTGAGAACGATTACTGTATCATAATGCTGGAACATTCCACTTAGAATCAAATGTTCTACACTGATGGTTCTCCTTTTCTTCATCATTCTGACTATCTTCATGATCCATCCAGAAATCAGACTAATGTGTATGGTGTCAGGTCACAGCACGCTTCACACCTCCCCATGATTCTTCTACTGTAATTTTTATTTTTTATTTATTTTTTAAGATTTTATTTATTTGACAGAGAGAAACATAGCCAGAGAGGGAACACAAGCAAGGGGAGTGAGAGAGGGAGAAGCAGGCTTCCCGCCAAGCAGGGAGCCCGATGTGGGACTCGATCCCGGCTCTCCGGGATCATGACCTGAGCCAAAGGCAGTTGCTTAACCAACTGAGCCACCCATGCGCTCCTACTGTAATTTTTATTAAGGACAATTGTGACTCTCTATTGAAGGGATTCCTGAGATTTTTGTGAGAGTTTTGTTTGGAGAAGGGAAAATGGAAGCCAAAAAAAGAAAACGTTTATGAAGTCAGTGGAGCAACGGGGCATAGCTGAACATGAATGCTCTTCACATAACCTTTACCTTTCATTCCCTATCCCGAAGTCTGACTCCCATCTTTGTCTCTTTATGATTCCTATGAAAATTTCTATCTCAGTAAATGTGTTGATTACTTTGTAAGAGATTTTGACAGATTCACTTTCATCGGTTTCCATGAATTTTGAGAATGAGCTCTTCAAAACCCTTAAAGCAGGGATTATGGTTTTATGACACCAATCTTGAGACTGTTCCAAGACTTAGGAAATTTATGGAATCTCCAAATCTGTACCTGCTTTCTTGAATGGTGTTAGATGATCATGCCTTTTAGGAAAGGTTTGGAGCTTGAACTTGTGAGTATTACTTCTGTTTCACAGATAAAGAAAGAAGCTCAACAAATTTAAATAACTTGCTTGAGATCCTTCAGTTGGCAAGTAATAGAGACAAAACTCTCTGACTCCATAATAAAAAGTCAGCTTAATATAGAAGAAAAGGCAATTACTTGGACAACTAGACTTCAAGGCAATATATGATAATTGAAGTAAGAAGAGAACACTTAAAAATGTCATAAGAGGGGAACCTGGCCAGCTTAACTGGAAGAGGGTACAACTCTTGATCTTGGGGGTCATGATCTTGGGGGTCTACATTGGGTATAGATATTACTTAAATAAATTTTCAAAAATGCCATAAGAATTTTCAGTTAAAAGATAAGAACTTGATCCCACCCCCCCCCCCACATACACACAAATGAGCCCCTTCCTACTCACCAGTTGGCATAGAGTAGAACAACCTAGAAATTCACTGGAATACAGTGTTGCATCTACTTAGGTTAAAAGTTTAGGGGCAAGAGTGTTCACTTTCTATGCATGGATACTATCACACAATGGGGCATCAGTTTTTCAATTTGCCCTGCTCAAGAGACCAGCTGGGGCTTAATGGGGTCAGGTCAATAGGAGCCCTTCTTACTTCCAGATGGTTTTCTCTTGTTAGGAGCCAATTCTGTGTTCTCCTTCTGGAAAATAAATATCTACAAATCTGAAGGATACTCATTTTCCATCCCAGATGAAGCAACTATTGATAAGTAGGTATGGAACAACTTTCCGGCTATGTGAAAAAAAATATGCAAATCTTATAAAATGTACTGGAATAAAATCACTTTTCCATATTTGGTAGCCAACTTTAATTACCTTGCACATTTTGGTATCTACTTCTCCTGTTCGAATCCAAAATCATATGGTTATGAAAACACATTTTATACAGTACATCATAGTACAGTATGGTACATTCATTCTCCCAGGCTCTGTCAGAAAAGTAGAAATTATTTTCTCCAGGTTAGAGATGGGAAAAATAAAAGATAATACTTTACATAAAGTGCATTTCCATTCAGAAAGTATCTTTCTGGGATTACAAGGCCAGTGAGTTCAAAGCTAGAACTGTAGCCCAAACCAGCCTCTTACAAGTTGCATGCTCTTTCTACACATATTGTGATTTTGCAGTAGGTATGATATTATCTCTTTATGCTCTATCATCAAAAGCAACACTCTAAGAAGGTGATAACCTTTGCCAACTTTGCCCTCAGTAAATCTCACATTAGTTCACATACATCTCGGCATCTCTGAATATGGAAATCTTTCATTTTATGCGACTCTATCCATATTGCTGAATTTCCATTATTATGACCTTTTGTTGTTTTTTAAAAATCTCTTATTCTAAATTTGTTATTTTCAAGCTTTTCCTACTGTCTACACCAGATAATCACACACAGGAAATGACATAAATGAATGTAAGAACTGAATCCACATCTAGACACAGAAATGGATTATTATTTTAGTAGTAATCTTAGAAAGATGATCCCTCCCCCCCCCAAAAAAAAATCACTTAAGCAAAGCTTAGTTCATTTGGGTAAAACACAAATTAAGCAGTGAGTTTTCCAAACAAACATTTGAAATATTAGTATCTCCACCGTTCCCAGAAGAAGCAAATGGGCAGATAGAGACAACATATATATATCTGCATCTCCAAATAAGGACAACTGGATACAGAAAATCTCATAGCTTTAAAATATTTCTTATATATGACCAGGTTCGAAATAAAAACTGTATTTACCTAAGATGTCTAGCATGATGATTTGATATATATATATAGCGAAGCTTCTTACTATAGTCAAGCTAGTTAACATATTTTCTCACATAGTTACCATTGTTGAGTGTGTGATGAGAGTATATGAAATCTACATGGGACTTGTATGGAATTCTCTTCTCCAACCCCCACAATACCATGCTTTGGGAAAGCATTTATCCTTTCAAGATATAGAGCATTTATATATTCTGATGATATGTACTGGGTTTTGTAGTGTCTTACCAGGCCAAGAACTTACCAGTTGGAGACCCTTTAGAGAGGCAGTTAAAATGGCCAAGTTTTTGCAAATACAGAAAAGAGAAACGGAGTTAGGGGAAAAGAAACTCCAAGATATGGCCTTTTCAATTCCTCTCCCTTTGGCTATAGGATTCCTCAAGGGCTGCTAGAACTCTGTCTCAGTTTTCCAGTCCTGAGCCTTAGCAGATTCAGAGGGAACGAGAAGCTGAGATGGTATTAGGAAGACACATCAACACTGTATTTAGCACTTCCTTCCTGTTTATCAGGCCTGGTGGAGCTCCTTACCTACAGCCTGTCAGGTAGTAAATAACATAATCAATGAGGGAGGGCATCTCTGAGGTATACTGGTGTTTCCTGGAAATGAGTGTATGCAGAATTTACCCTCAATGTAATTCATTAGTACCTCCCATAAGAGTGACCTCTCCTGAGATATTTAGCACCTTGGAAATACAACATACAATATGAATGTATTGGGTTGTTCAAACTCAAACATCTGATGGATTTTAATAAATAATGATGTAACCATTTACTCTAAGAATTTTTGACTTGTTATTCTTCCAACCATCTTGTCATGATTTAAAAAAAAAAAAAAAAAAGGGAAAATCTAAAACCAGACATGGAAAAGTAATGTAGTTTTTCCATGTATTAATGGAAAAAAGCTTTGAAAAAAAATGTGTTGTTTTAAGAAACTAACTAAAATATTCATGAAGACCTAAAATAGTGGATGCAACTTTCTAATTTCTTTTTTTTTAAGGATTTTATTTATTTATTTGACAGAGAGAAACACAGCCAGAGAGGGAACACAAGCAGGGGAAGTGAGAGAGGGAGAAGTAGGCTTCCCGCCGAGCAGGGAGCCCGATGTGGGACTTGAATCCGGGTCTCCGGGATCATGACCTGAGCCGAAGGCAGACACTTAATGACTGAGCCACCCAGGCGCCCCAACTTTCTAACTTCTGCACCTCAGTTTGCCTATCCTTAAAATAGGATTAATAATGTTGCATTGCACCTGCAAGGGAGTATCAACTTAATAAGCCTTTTAAACCTCCAGTGTGTAATCCTCAGAGGAAAAGGCACTATGTAAATGTCAAGTAATCTTATCTTTGGCCTCATTATCTGAGCTAATATTAACTGTAGAAAAGTTATGCCAAATAACATAAGTGGATATTGGAATAAAACTTCAGTTTGATTTTGCTGTTTTACCATTTATATTGGCGAGTGAGGATAAAATAAGCACAGAGAAGGAATAGATGGCAAACACTCATTATATTATGTCACCAAAATTCCAACTGAAAAATAGTAACTAATAATAACACAGCACAGTTCCTGGTTCTGCCAACTTCTAAAATAAAAACCAACTCGGATTCAGCATGCCAACTGAAAATAAAGTAATATCATTTTTAAAAAAGGCTCAGACCTACTTCTAAAAATCATAAGGCAATCCTGATAATTGGCCAATACCATCATTTTCCACTACTTAACAGCACGTCATTAGTTAAAGTTAAAATGCTCAGAATCCCATGTTGATATTGTTTTCACTTGTAGGAAGTGGTCAGATGATTCTCATGTAAGGACAGCTTACTCTCCAACTCACAAGCACAGTTTTGGTGGTGAACCAGGACGGTTTCATGACTGGCCCCAAATATTAGGCAGTTCAGGAATGGCACCTGCATCTCATGACAGCCTCATTAACATTGCAACCCTTGCACGTTCGTTTTGGACGAGCTTCAGTCTCTGAGTCCATGGATGAGTGTCAGAGCATTTGCAAGCTGATCTGCAAAATCCAGTCTGAAGCTCATCCCAATACAAAACGATGAGCTAATCCCCTGTGTTGGTACAGTGCTGTGCAATATTTAATGCTTTACAAGCCTTCATCTACCTCCTTCAAAGAGGAGGACTGTTTTATTTATCCCTATTTTTCTTGTGCTAATGCACTGCCAGGAATGTTGCATATATTAAAAAAAAACAGCAATTATAATTGTGATTTAGTTGGGACCCTAATTCATTAATCTTATTATAAACCAGATTTTACCTCAGCTTTACCTAACTAGTTTTCTAGCTCAAGTTGTCTTTTTTCTTTCCCCTTCCTTCCTTCCTTGGTGTTTTTTTCCATCTGCATCTTATCCAGGGCTCCATAATTCCCTTAGCAGCTTCAACAGTTGTCTAAATTCCTCCAGCGTTTTTCTCCACTGGCGATTTAGCAACACAGGCAAGGGTGTTTAACCCTGTGACTGCTTTCTGCTCACTCAGCAAAAACTTTAGAACAAATTTCCCAGTGCTCCTGATTGTCCCCTGAGGACTGAGGATATTTTCATTTCCACAGCCAGAAGTAGGGAGGATAGAGTGATAACGGTCATTTTCAGGGTGCACTTCCCAGTGGGGGACCCCCCAGAATTTCCTTTTACAATTATAACATTTTCCTCCACCTAACCACTCCTCTACCCTTTAGTTGCTTATCCACTGAAGTCAGAGATCCTATCGTTGATATACTACATTGAATCTGAAAGGGTTCTTTTTTTTTTTTTTAATGAATTACTAATGCTCAGGTGCCCTTAGTAATAACCTCTAATCATTTTCTAGCTTAAATTCTGCTTCTGAGTCCAAGGGAGGAATAGTACGTAAAACTGTTTTTAAGGCATTTTTTTCTTATCATCGTCATAAAGAATTTATTAAAGATTACTATGACAGTGCGCTAAGAAGTATTCTAGGGTGATATCAGAACCAAGGTGGCCAATGTGACCAAAGTCCAGACTGTCCTCAGGAGTGAGGATAACACAAGGGCACTCGACCCATTGCCAGGAGGTCTGGTTTTAAGTATAACACATTCTCAAAACCTGGTTTCCTCACCTTTCTGCCTCCAGGGACTGGTGTGAAGGGGTGGGTGAAATTAATTTATAAATAGTAACACTCATGTAAGATTTTTATACCTTCTCATCCACACGTGTTTACACTGAACAGAAGAAACAGAGTAAGACTTGAGAAGAAAAGTCAAGGAATGTTACAGGTATGCCAATAAGTCTCTGCAACGCTTCCTTTGACATAGTTCTCTAGCAATATATCCTACTTTCTAACAAACATTTCTTTCAGGAAAATTCTAATCTCTAACCTAAAGCCCTCATCATGAAATAGTGCCCAAGCATCATAACCAATTTCTTTTGACCACTAAGTAGGCCACTTCGTGGTCCCTACAATGAGTCCCAAATTATATTATAACCCTAATGCATACCTGCAGTGATGCACAGACCCTAGCTGATATATGATGACCAAGGATTCCAACCCTTAATTGGCCATTTTGCTATATTCAGCAGTATCTGCTGCCCTTCACCATCCAAATTACTTTGCTCAAACGCTGTCATCCCATTTGGCTTTAATGCCCATAGAGTCAGAACAATCCAGGCTAATGCTCTCTTGGTGACAAGCTCCAGTTCAGAGGTCAACAAGTCCCCCAGGACAAGGAGGGCCTCAGCACCATGGGGAAGGCACCATCACCGATACTTTACAAGAGAAATCGATCAGAGACTTCAATGTGATGTTCATTTTCTCAGGGATGAGCGCACCTAGCTTTTCTGAAGCAAGTTCACAGCCTCTGAGCACTGGCCTTATAAACTTTTTTTTCCCCTCAAAGGTGTTCTGGAAAGTAGAGCATGTGGGAGCATAATAAAAGTGAGTCATGGCGGCGGGGGGGGGGGGATTGATGGAGGACCCCCCACTAGGGACTGCCATTTAGAAATAAATCCACTATGAGGAGGTGACTGAAATTGCATTTCCACAGGCCACGTCGCTTTTCCGCAGAGTAACAATGAAAAATAAAAACGCAACACAGTGACCACGCAGGATTGTTTGCAGGGATAGAACGGGACAGGAGACACACTCACATGCGCTACGTTTTCTCCACTGCAGATGAATAAAAGTGGCAATTATCTAATAAAAAATTTACTGTTAATTGCTACCAGTTACGCAGCACTACTGTTAGCACTATTAAAAACTATTTGGACTAAAGAGATTTATTTCACCTTCCTCTGCTTGGAAAATTGACATCATTCCTGGCTTCTACCTCAACCCCCAATTATAATCCACTGGAAATGGGAAAGCGACAAGAGCCATTTAATGTGTCACAACAAGAGTGAGGGGGAAGAAAGTGCTGGAAGTGAAGGCTTTTCAAAGAGACTGGGGAAATAGTATGGCGTGATGATTACAACATCTGGGTTTTTTTTTTTCCTTCTTCTTTCTCTCTCCTTTTCTGTATGGATTCATGTTGTTTAGTTTTTGTTTTTGTTTTCTCATTTTATGACCAAAACGTTATTCCCAAAGGGTGTGTTCTTTCAGGTTTATGGCTCTGACTAATGGAATTGCTCTAAATAACATTTTGATCTCACAAGGTCACCCAGAGTGCTATACCTTTCCTTTAATGATTCAGGTCTGGACCAGGCATTTCCCAGAATTGAGATGGTAATGAAGTCATTAGTTTCTTCCTACTTGAAGCCCTGGCTAGAAAGCAGAATTCTATGGGCAAAGTCTGAGTGGGCTTTTTTCATAAATCTCACACCCAGCTGAGCTGCAACACCTGTTACATTTTCCCAGGAGCCCGAGCCATAAGACCATTTCCAATCTATTTGCTCTTCTTCTTCCACAGGACACCGACAAAGGCAGGGGTCCCTGCTTTCTAAGGCTCTGCTAATTGAAAATCTCTGGCTGGTGCAAATGTGAACTCAAAACCCACAAGAGTTCCAAATAAGGCTCCAATGATTATTTCCTCCTCTTTTTAAAAATAGCCTGTATAATGCAGGTTATACAAGATTAATTTGTTGGAGGGAAAAATCGTCATTGAAACTCTTGCCCCCAATAAACTTTTACTTTCCATGCATTTTTTTTTTTTAAGGAAAGAAAAGAGAGGGGAAAATAATAAAACCCAGAGATCAGCTAACCCTACAGGACCTGTGCTTGTGAGAATTGGAGGGTGGGGGAAGGGTGGCATTAAAGTGTATTTGCTTTTGTTGGTGTGCTTTTAAAATCTTCTCTATATATTAATTTTGAACACAAGAATGGAGTACAAAGTTGAGTCAGATGATTGAGCAAATGTAAAGTGATTACAACGGCAGAGCAAGTTTAAAAAACTGTGCTCAAAAACTGAATAACTAAAAGAGGAGGAAATTTTCCTGTAGGATTCTTGAAAGGAAAAAGAAAACGCATTCATTCCATATAGAAAAGATGGGTATTTTGGGCCCTCATCACAGTCGGTGGGGGGAAAAAAAACAAAAAAACAACAACCTAAAAAACAAGGAGCTGCTTAGGAGGTTTCGCTGTCAGATCTCAGATGGCATTTGATAGGAAAAAAGAGACATTAGAAACAAAGTAGGTGTAAACAAATGAACAGTTATGTATTCCTCTGGGATTAGAACACCCTAAGAATTTGAATCTTAAAGACAAAACATTGGGGACCATGGCCCACATACAATTGTAACAGAACCAATGACCAGGCTGATCCTTGTGATCCCACCAACTGCATTCTTCACTCAAATCCACTAAAGCAATGGTCTGTCTCTGAATTCTGTACTGTGCTTTATTGGTGTGTTTTGTGGTTTGTTGATTGTGAGCTGATTTTCAGTGAACTGCTTGTGGCCATTTTCGTTGTTGGAGCTAGGTATCTTTGCATGCTTCATTCTTAAGGCACATTCTCCCTAACTGCATTCCTCCCAGGCCGACAGTTGAGAACATGGTCTATTGCAAGCTCGCAGTCATGAAGGGGTGCACGCATCACTAGGAAGATGGCTACCATTTCATTGCAAGAGGAAAAAATAATGAAGGAGTTTTTAAGTCAATGTTTAACGAACTGTATTCCTTTAACATAAATTGTTTCAACTCTACTGTGAAATCTGTATGTGGCTCTAAATCTGATTTTGAGAAGAGCTGAGACATTCAGAAGCTCTAGAGAACATTTATTCATATAAGTCCTAAACCATATTTGAATCCACTGAAAATGGATCTGGTTACCTATTTATTGAAAAGGAAAAAAGGTTCACCACATATCCCTGAGTGAAAAGCTTTTAAGCTGACCCATATATGAATTGCCATTTTTTTGGTAGATCAAAAATAGTCAAGTGTCTACAATTTCATATCTTAAATACTATGTAACATAATATAAATATGATCTGATTTTGTTATTATTTTATATATACTCCGAAAAGTTACCTCGGTTTCCCCTGAATGAAGGATTAAGGATAATCTTTACTTCATTTCTTCTTTTGGCTTACCTTTACTTTTCACTTTTTCTGGAATAATCTCTGGGTTCCCTTTGGAACTCCAGGCTGAAACTAAAACCCTTGAAAACAATGGTAGCCATTCCCTTTGGGTGTTTGTTCATCTTCTCAACTCTTACTCCATTTATACCATCCATGGGCTGGTGTTCTCACCCATATTTCACCAATTCTGACTTTATCTAAGCTATGGAATCAAACAATCTAATAATTTAAGAATCAATCTGGATTAGTGATTAATTTTTGTCCCACTTCAATCTACCATAAAAACAATATGTCAGACTTCTGTTCAGAGAATTTTATATTCCCATTTGCTATCCTGAAAATTAAAGATATGTTCCCATGGAGGAAAAGTTAAGCAAAACAAAGACTCTCAATAGACTGATTCTAAATTACTTTTCTTTCTTCCTTCCTTTCTTTTTTCTTTCTTTCTTTCTTTCTTTCTTTCTTTCTTTTTCTGATTCTAAATTTCTAGGGGGGGAAAAACAATGCGTAAGGTGGTGGCTTCTTCTTCTTTTTTTTTTTTTAAAAGATTTTATGTATTTATTTGACAGATCACAAGTAAGCAGAGAGGCAGGCAGAGAGAGAGAGGAGGAAGCAGGCTCCCTGCTAAGCAGAGAGCCTGATGCAGGCCTGGATCCCAGGACCCTGAGATCATGACCTGAGCCGAAGGCAGAGGCTTTAACCCACGGAGCCACCCAGGCGCCCAGGTGGTGGCTTCTTATTTGTTGGGAAAGACCAGCAACACTGATTCTATCAAACACACCTTCTCTTACTTCCCAGAAGTTTGGATTACTTCTGGATTCTTCTGTCTACTTTCCACCCATCCACTCCTTTTGACTCCCTGCTTGTCAAGGGAGGGGTTTCTTTGACTCTGCATTGATCATTGCCAATTCTTATCTTTCTTGCTTCCTCCTTTTATTTGGTTATTTATATGCAAGAGAACTGGACTTCATTACCCTATCTCATCAATAGGTTCTGCCGCTTACTGCAGCATTTTCTGACTTATAGTAACTCCTTGCTTGATCAAGTTTCTATTTTGTATGTGCTAGTGATGAATATTGGTATTCATAATCTTTCAGAGAGCTCAGAATTTATCTCAAAAGGGACCACTGTATTATTTAGGTGGTGATACTGATCTGTATTTTAATTAGGGGAATCAGAGCAAAAATGATTTAAAACCCCACACCATTAATGGGGGCAGCATGAAGCCGTAGGGAAGAAAATCACTAGTAAGATAAGGTTGTAGCCCAAGTGCTATGACTAATTCTGTGACTTTGGGCATGTCACTTAACCTCCATGGGACTTAAGTCATTGTAAGATAAAAGATTTACAAGAGATAGAACACAGTTCCTGAAACTAATATTATGCTATACATGAACTAACTAGAATCTAAATAAAACCCTGAAATAAAAAGCGAAGAGAGAGGGAGAACATAGGTCTCACTATTTGTACTTTTGTTCGGCTCTCAATCCATTAATCCACAAATCCCCTTTGAATTCCTATGTGGCTCTGGTGTGACACCAATTTTCTACAATGACCAAGAGCCAAGAGTATTTGATCCATCACTCCTGTGATTCCCAGAGCTCTGGGACTCAGCTGATTCTTGAGTTGCTAGGCGGGGAGATTTTCTTTTCATTCCTTCTCTGCTCTCCAGTCATTTAGGCACAGAAGGACCTCAACTCCTGATAGGTGCCTTGGTGGATACAGGTAACCTCACTTGAATAAACTCCTCAGAAACACCTGGTAGCCTTGAATTCAATGTGCCCACTGATGTCCTACATCATATGCAGGAATTTCCCAGTCTCATTCCTCCATAAATTCCCACCCCAATTGCACACCAAGAGAAAAGGAATGGAAATCAACTGTGAAATGGGAAAATTTTCTCAGCTTCAGGTGATAAAAGTAAAAAGGCAGGGTGGTCTTTGAATTCTCCTGGAGAAAACTTAAAATGTTCTTTATTAGCTGCTCCAGGGCCCAGGAAGGCATCCCCCTCCCCACCCCTTTTAAAATAAGAGCTTGCCCTTCCCTACACAGCCCTTTTAATACAAGTGAAAAAATTCCAAATTCCTCATTTGTTTAGCCTGAAAATCCCCTGCACATTCCCACAAACTACTTCCTTTTCTCTCTTTTTAGCAAGACTCCCCTCTCTCTCTTTAATGAAGAGAAGTTCAGAGGGTTTTTCCCATGAATAGATGGCAGGCACCTGGGAGTTATGAATTTTAAAGTGATCATTTTCTTTCAGCCATGCCGGACAATGGGCATCTCCTTTTGACTCACTTTCACAGCTTTGAGAGGCTCTCAGATCAGCCACATTCCAATCGGACTGGAGTCAGCTCCGAGCTGTGCTGGACCCCATCAAGGTCTCGCACAGAAAGACAAGGAGCAGATGGCCGGCACCAAGCTCTCCTCCCCCTTTCAGCACGCAAAGGCAGGCAATGTGGGAAAGCGTTCGCCCGGCATTGCCTATTGACCCCTGAATAGAACCACCGCATGCCACCAGCCTGTAGGTATGAACCTCTGTTAACAGATGGTGAGATCATTATGAGCAATTAATTCCTTTAATGTATCAGTGGGAACATGTTGGAAAGGATGACGCAAACACTCAGTGAATAGTGAGCTCCTCACTGCTGGGGGAGCCAGCCGGTGCTACCTTGGGGGGCGGCTGGGAATATCTCTCCAGACTGCCTGCAGCCTTATGGTTCGGGATAGGATCTGGGAACGGACTGCCCAGAACTGAGGTGTGGTTTTCATTAACTAATTGTGAATTCTTCCCTTCCTTCATGATTAATGCCAGATTTGTCTCTAGGTCATTTTTATATACAAGAACCGTCCAAAAATATAGAGACAAACAAAAACAATACTTGTCAGTAAATCTGAGGTGCATGGGGAATTATTTCACAGAAATCAGCAGAGGATCAGGTCATGGGGTCACTTTGGCTAAGCACAACTAGAGCTGTGACAGTTCTAAATTTAAAATGAATGTTTCTTTCAACAAAGATAAAGCAGTGATAAAATTCTGTACATCTCAGGCTTTGAGTCTGAACTGAAATATGCAGATACATTATAAATGGGTAGATTTAAAAGAGAGTATTTTTATAAAAATATGAATTCACAAATATAGTGAATTTGAGTACATGAGGCATGCAGCAAATTACCTCCCTTTATAGAGGTGAAATAATTATTAAATTTCAGTAACAACATAAAAACGAGGACTAGCAGGCAACTGAGAAAGACTGTCACCCCTCTTCTTCAGACATTGCTCCGATTAATAATCAATCAATGAGTCAGTGGCATTTTTACATGTTTTTCCTACTATTTTAAAAATAATATTCCGTAGAGGGGCATTTTTGTTTTGGAGGAAAAGGAAAAATCTTAGGACATGGTACAGATTGTTGGGTAGCCTTTAGATTTTAAGAAGATAGAAAATACAGGGACAGGAAATACTGGCAACTATTCACTTAATTCATATTTAAATGACACATTTTGCTTGTAATTAAGACACTCAGGCAGTGTCTCTGTTCATGAAATTTACATAACTGTACAAAAGCTTGCCTAAATGAACAGCAAATGGCAGTTAACCTTGAAGTGTATTATCTTAATTGAATAAATCTGGCTTTAATTCAATAAATTAAAAACAGAAATAATATCGCAAAAGACTTTTAAAAACAGACTTGCCATCACCCCCTAAATACAGAATGGTACTGTTTATAGTTGTGTTGGAATGCTCGGACATTTTCCAGTATGATTTTAGAACTCTAAAAGCATTCTGGTACACACTCGGTCTTTTTCCATCGTTGTTTCCAAAGCAAATCATTGTCACTTTTTGGAAGTCATTGATAACAGTATCTGAACACTGAATCAGAACTCATCAGCCTGCTTATTTAAAGATGATTCCTCATCTAGGTTCCCAATTCCTCTACCTCCATGGGAAATGTCATCTTCCTTTCTTTTTTTCCCAATTCTTTATCACTGAGAGTTCTATGACATACAGCAGAGCTAAATAGAGGAAAATAGACTTCTTACACAGGAAAGAGGCATTCCCACTACTTTTTCATTTAAATCAGATTTACATGGACTGCAAATCCCTTCAGCATAAGGGAACTGACAGAAACTGCTGAATTCCTCCCTCCCGAAGTTTCTTGCATTAATCAGCACAGTCATGTTGCACTGAGTATACAGTTAAGGAGAAGAAATCATGCAATATGTTTTTATTTGCATGAAATAAGTTAATGAGGCACCACCTGTGCCTTGTGTCAGTTTATGGGGGGAACAAGCATGAGAACACAGGTGTTCGAAGAGCATCACTTTATACATTCACTGAAAAACTCTAAAACCTAAAAGCATTTATCAGAATCCACAGTGCATACTGCCAAGGAATAACCTACACACGCAGAGACATACATAAAAATCATTGTGGAGAAATTCCTGGTTTCTTGGCTAGCAAGGAAAAAAAAAAGCCGTAATTCATTCTTCCCTCATTCTCACAGTGTTTGCTATTGTACCATCTGCAATCTACAATGTACATGTTCAGCCATAACCCGTACGGCTAGAAAAGAAGCATTCACACTGTGAATTACCATTTTTCCCAGCATCTAGCTCTAGTCAAAGACAGCACAATAATAAACTAGAAGCTCCTTTGTCTGGTAAACATTGTTCTTCATTACTACATGAAAAGCAAATTGTCTTTGTATGGAAGAAGAGTGGCATATACAGCCATGGGAGTGGGGGGAGGGACTGGTCTCTCTCACTGACCAGCCCTCAGACATAGGGGCCACTCATCTATCTTTCCCCACCGGCCCACCCAACTCTGCACGTTGTGGAGAGAGCCCTTGTTCGGTGGAGTGAGATGCAGGATCCAAGGCTCACAGGAAGCTTTTACACTGACTACCCTAAGGTTTACGTCCCCAGATCTCTTTTTTTAAATCACTTCGGCGTGTCCCTTTATAATGTTTGGGAGATGTGAAACTTATCAGAGATGTTCTTTTTTTCCTGGGGCTAAATATACTTCACAAGCTACTGTGTGGTTTTTGGGTTCTTAAGAGCCAGATGAAAAGAAAGCAAACAAACAACACATTTAGAGAAGCAGATTAGATAGAAAGATAGATAGATAGATAGATAGATAGATAGATAGATAGATAGATAGATATAAATAGATAGATGATAGATAGATAGATAGATGATATAGATAAATTGATAGATGATAGACAGATAGATGATAGATAGATAGATATAGATAAATTGATAGATGATAGATAGATAGATAGATAGAGATAAATAGATGATAGATAGATAGATGATATAGATAAATTGATAGATGATAGACAGATGATAGATAGATATAGATAAATTGATAGATGATAGATAGATAGAGATAAATAGATGATAGATGATATAGATAAATTGATAGATGATAGACAGATAGATGATAGATAGATAGATAGATAGATAGATAGATATAGATAAATTGATAGATGATAGATAGATAGATAGATAGATAGATGGATAGATAGATAGATAGATAGATAGATAGAATGTAAACATATACCAAGTACATAGTAACAATTACCATGAAAGTTAAGAAGATGTACAGATAAGACCAGAACTACCCATTCAAGGACAGGGTCCTTGTAATGGAAGTTAGTCACTTACAAGAAATTAATGATTTCTGAGGGCTCTTCAAAATCTTTTCAATATAATAACTTCCACCAAATCTTCCAACAACACAGTAAGCTTGCTTGCAGAAGCTTTACAAAATTAAAAAATCATAAATCTCTCCTCATAGGGAAGGCAATGAGCAAACCCACGTTCTCATTTGAAATGTCAAAGAAAAGTACCTCTCAGTGACATGTAATATGACCGTCAGTGTCACTTCCTCAATGTGTTGCTGGAGAGGACGGCCAGGAGGGGCTGTGGAGCACTCTGGGGGACAGGACCTGAGGAGTCAGAATCACATCTCTCAACTCCACTGGACAGAGACGAGCTGGATGAAATAAACTGCCTGCATATCTATCTAAAAGTAGTTCAATGTATGCATTTACTGTTAAAAAGAAGTTGCGATCTCATCAGAGACTGGTAAAGACTGCTTAGGGAAGAGTGTTCAAAGATTAGCTCTGGTCATAAAACAACTATTTCCATATTGCTGGGTTTTGCACTATAATTATGTGTGTGATGGCTAGTTTCTCCCCTCTAGCATAGGAGAATAATGCTGGGCTCACTGAATTGTCATGAGGCGTTGAGGAAATCACATCACAAAATAAATATATTAGTTCTCTATATAGTAAATTCTCAATAAATGCCAGTTGTCTTTTCAGGTGTAGATTAATATTTGATTTTAATCTAGGAGGAAAAATTCATAATTGTCAAGTGGTATATGCACAATTGTTCTCTCCTTAGGAGAGACACAACTTTTATTTTTAATGCATAACACCTGAAATTGCAACTTTCAAGTTATGAAGTGTAATTGTGACATTCCTTCTCAACTCTGAAATTGTTATTCTGGAATATTCTCAAATACCTAACGTTCATAGCTTCAACCCAGAAATCAAGTCTGTTACCCTGGAGCTTGCAACCATATTCTATCTAAAAAGAAACCCGCCTATGTATTTTTACCATGCATCACGTGACAGGGCTAGTTTTGACTTAGGCAGGCTTATTCTGTGTAAACAAGACACTGACATCACCAAGATACAGAGAGGAATAAACTCAGTCCGTGCCCATGAGAAAGTGGTAAAAATACATGAGTCACATCAGAAACATCTGTCTTCAATCCCAAGTTAAGGACTTCCCAGGCTGAGGGGCAATTTGTGAATCATATGATCTACTCTCCAATTCAAACATTTGCATTTGTCTTAATTCTACTAAGATATGAAAGGATAACTGATAGTTTAGCTTTTTAAATAATACTGCTTTTCCTTGAAAATTTCTGTATGGGTTTCCAAGTTGTTGCAACAAATACATTTTCTTCTTTTAATTTTCAATTTGAATGCATTCTCCTTCATTCAGAATGACAGCATTTGTTCCTAAACTCATAAAACAATGTATTTACTAGTAGTCCCTGTAGTTGTGTCTTTTTTTCACTGTCAGGGAAAACATGTTGAACTTCCCCTCTATAACTCCTCAACATTTAGACTTTGAGTTTCTAATACCTTTCCCTTCCCATTCACTATTTCTCTCTCATTTCAAACATACCCAGGCCATCTCAAAAGTTTGGGGCAGTTGTTTTCTATTGAGGGTAATTTTGCCTCTGGGGGGACATTTAGCTATGCCTAGAGACAATTTTGGTTGTCACAACTGGGTGGAGGGGAATGCTATTGGCATTGAGTAGGTACCGGCAAGCTAGGGATGTTGTTGAATATCCTATGATGCATGGTGTAGTCCCCTCACCCACCCCATACAAAGAATTATCCGCCCAAATGTCCATTGTACCTAGGTTGAGAAACCCTGGTCTGGAAGGGTTACAAAACCCAAAACCTAGTTTTATTTTATTTTTCAAAAGATTTTATTTATTTATTTGACAGAGAGAAACACAACGACAGAGGGAACACAAGCAGGGGAAGTGAGAGAGGGAGAAGCAGGCTTCCCAACGAGCAGGAAGCCCGATGCGGGGCTCGGTCCCGGGTCTCCAGGATCATGACCTGAGCCGAAAGCAGTCGCTTAACCAACTGGGCCACCCAGGCGCCCCCAAAACCTAGTTTTATATCATTTTGTGCCTAACTACTCAACTAGCCATGCTTTCTTCTTTGTTAATCTTCTTCAAAATATCTCCTATTTCTTATTGTCTCCTTACTCCTTAATCATCTGCAATTTATTTTCCTTCTACACAAGTCATGGCAACTGTTCTCTTCAGGGCCACTAACTTCCTTAAATGCTAGGTCTCACCATCCAATGAACACTTCTCTATCCTTTATTTTGAGATCATGTTGCATTTCAATTTGGCCACTTTTTCCTTCTTGTAACTCTTTCATCCCATGGTACCATTCAGAACAATGGTCTACAAGTCTTCATAGTGATCATCTTTTTCTTCCTCGTCTTCATCATCATTATCACAATTTCATCAATCATTGAGATGGCTAACACCTTATGCCTGACTTTGTTCCATTTCCCATTTCAACATCCCCCCAATTAGAGAGGTTTCCCTACCTGCCCAACTTAGAGTAGCACTGTGGGATCTTCCTATTCCCTTATCTTGCTCTGGTTTTTGTTACTCCCTGATATCATATAATATATATTTTCAGTGTGTGCCTTGTCTCCCCTAACCCTGCTTCCACTTCCGCAAGAATATAAACTTGAGGATGGCGGAGACTGTGCTTGCTTTGTTCACTTCTAGGTGACTAGCACCTGGCACTTAGCTACACATGAGTATTTATAGAATGGGTGGCTGAATGAGAGAATGGGTGTGCTTGGAAGAAACCACCCCCCAACCTTTGAAGGGCTCCTACCTTCTAGGACTTTGCTTAGTGCAGGGTCCAATACTCATATTATCTGTTTCTGAAAAAATTTTTCCTCTTTTTTGTCTTCAAAGACACTGCTCTGGGCTGATATTCCTATCTTCATGGTCATTTCTCTGTCTCCTAAGACGCCTCCTCTTTCCACTTGGTTGTTATTAAGATTGCCTCCACAAAGGCATGCCCATCCCCTTGTTCTGCTCCCTCCTTGATAGCATGTTCCAGTGTCCCACTGAGTGACCCTGATGAGGTTGTGTGTGTCACACCACACATCTGTAGAACCAGTCATGTCATGGGTTGTTCTGATGACCAAACATCTTCTAGGTCCATGGTGTTGCTGAAGGATGCTTCCGTAAGTTAAGTCATTTGCAAAGATCTTGAGGGAGAAAGAAATCTTGCATATTTGGGAAAGTGGGGGGGAAAAGGCTGTCTGCTGGTAGGAAGAGACTGAAAGGTGTAACAGCGATAAAATAGGACTGTGAAGACATTTTCATTGGAGGCCCCTTTATGTACATATTTGGTCATATAATTGTCCATGACATGTGGACAAAGAAATTAAAGATGAACCAAGGTTTCCTTCATGGCTGAAGTTCTGTGATGTAGTAATCACAAGCACTCTATTTAAGTAAGGCACACCTCATTGGATTGTATCTCACTTTATTGCACTTCACAGATGTGTGGGGTTTTGTTGTTGTTGTTGTTGTTTTACACATTTGATGTTTGTGGCCACCCTGCCTTGAGCAAGTCTATTGCTGCCGTTTTCCAAGAGCATTTGCTCATTTCATGTCACATTTTGGTAATTGTTTTTAAAAGAATTATTTATTTGGCAGAGAAAGAGATAGTGAGAGAAGGAACACAAGCTGCAGGAGTGGGAGAGAGAGAAGCATGCTCCCCACTGAGCAAGAAGTCCCATGTGGGGCTCAATCCCAGGACCCTGGGATCATGACCTGAGCCGAAGGCAGTCACTTAACCAACTGAGCCACCCAGGTGCCCCATATGTTGGTAATTTTTGAAACATTTCATTTTTTTCATTATTATTACATTTGTTTATGGTGATCTGTGATCAGTGATTTTTGATTTTACTATTTTGCCGTGAACTACACCCACATAAAGCAGAGAACTTAATAAATGTTTTGTGTTCCAGCTATTCCACTGACTGGAATAGTCATTCTCCTACTTCTTTCCTTTTCCTCAGGCCTCTCTGTTCCCTGAGACACAATAATATAGAAATGAGGCCAGTTAATTACCCTTGAGTGTAGGGGAATTACCCTACAAGTGAAAGGAAGAGTCACATGTCTCTCACTTTAAATCAAAGGCTAGAAATGGTTAAGTTCAGTGTTAGGAACTCGTCAAAACCAAGACAGGCTGAAAGCTAGGTCTCTTATGTCAAACAGAGAACTCAAATATGCAAAGGAGAAGTTTTTGAAGGAGATTAAAAGTACTGCTCCAATGAACACACAAATGAGAAAGGGACAGTTTTATTGCTTATATGGAGAAAGTCTGAGTAGTCTGAATAGAAGATCAAACCAGCCACAACATTCCTTTAGGCCAAAACCTAATCCAGAGCAAGGCTCTAACTCTCCTCAATTGTGTGAAAGCTGAGAGAGGTGAGGGGGCTGCAGAAAGTGTGAAACCAGCAGAGGTGGGTTCATGAGATTTAAGGAAAGAAACCATCTTCGTAACACAGAAGTGCAAGGTGAAGCAGCAGTGGAGAAGCTACAGCAAGTTCTCCAGAAGATCGAGCTGAGAGAGTTCCCGAAGGTGGCTGCACTCAGCAACAGACTTCCAATGTAGATGAAGCAGCTACTGGAAGAAGATGCCACCCAGGACTTCCATAACAGGAGAGGAGAAGTCAGTGCCAGCCTTCAAAGCACAGGCTGACTCTCTTGTTTGGGGCTAATGAAGCTGTGACTTGCAGTTGAAGCCAATGCTCATTCACCATTCCAAAAATCCTCCGGCCCTTAAGAATGAGCTAGATCTACTCTGCCTGCGCTCTATAAATGGAACAACAAAGCCTGATGACAGCATACTTATTTACAAAATGGCTTCCTGAATATTTTAACCCCACTGTTGAGACCTATTGCTCAGGAAAAAAAAAAATCATTTGCAAAATATTACTTCTCTTTGACAATGCACCTGGTAACCCAAGAGCTGATGGAGATGGATGAGATATATGCTGTTTTCATGCCTGTTGATACAATACCTATTCTGCAGTACACGGATCAAGCAGTCATTTCGACTTTCAAGCTTTATTTAAGAAACACATTTCATAAGGCTGTAGCTGCCGTAGTGATTCCTCTGATGGATCTGGGCAAAGTAAATTGAAAACCTTAAACACATTCATCATTCTAGGTTCTGTTAAAGACATTTATGATTCATGAGAAGACGTCAAACTATCAACAAGAACAGGAGTTTGGAAGCAGCTGACTCCCACCCTCAGGGATGACTTGGAGGGGTTCAAGACTCCAGTGGAGGAAGTCACTGCAGATGTGGTGGAAACAGCAAGGGACCTAGAAGTGGAGCCTGAAGAGGAGGCTGAGCTGCTGCCGTCTTATAATCCAACTTGAACAGATGAGGAGGTGCTTCTGATGGATGAGCAAAGAATATGGTTTCTTGTGATGGAATCCACTCCTGGTAAAGATGCTGGGATGATTGTTGAAATGACCACAAAGGATTTAGAATATTACATAAACTTAGTTGACAAAGCAGCAGCAGGGTTTGAGAGGATTGGCTCCAGTTCTGAAAGAAGCTCTACTGTGGGTGAAAGGCTCTCAAACGTCTTGATATGCTGCAGAGAAATTGTTCGTGGAAGGAAA
>PITA01012099.1:0-63637 GCA_004023965.1 Spilogale gracilis | reverse complement strand
TTAAATGCCACTTCTGATACCAAATGTCATAAAGAAGAAAACTGGAAAGGAAAAAAAAAAAGAACAAAATAAAAATAAATAAATAAAATAGAAAACGTTAAGATTGGAAGTAGGTAAGAATTAGATGCATTGACCAGGGAAGGTTCAAGTAAAGGAAAGATCACATCTCTAATGCATTGAACACCTAAATATAAAATAAACAAGAAATGTGCAGGGCCTGGCTGTACTATGCAACCTAAAAGAAAACTGTGATAAATGGAGACACACAATTCTAGATGAGAAAATGTAATATTATAGACACGTCAAATCAGTTTATGAATTAAAGTAATTATAATGACTTTATTTTTTGGAATTTGAAAATTCACCATATAGTAAAACAAATTGTAGAACAATAAAGTGTGAGTCTGAAACAGAATTAGATCAACAAAATAGAAGAACTCATATATGGGAGATTAAAAATAAACTGAAGGTAATATTTTAAATTAACGGGGGAAAATAAAGTATGCAATCAATAGTGATGCAATAATCAGTTTGATTTTGGAAAAATTCATAAAACTGGATTGCTACCACCACATTAAGATAGAAAAATATATTCTAGGTTGACTAGAGATTTTAATATTAAAAACAAAATATAAGGGCACCTGAGTGGCTCAGTGGGTTAAGCCTCTGCCTTCCGCTCTGGTCGTGATCTCGGGGTCCTGGGATCGAGGCCCGCATTGGGCTCTCTGCTCAGCGTGGAGCCTACTTCCTCCTCTCTCTCTGCCTGCCTCTCTGCCTACTTGTGATCTCTCTCTCTGTTAACTAAATAAATAAAACCTTTAAAAAAACAAAACAAAACCAAAAACCAAAAAAAAACGCATAAAACAGTCAAAATAATAGAACATATTTATATCTTAGTGTAAATAATTGGCCTTTTAAGCATGATATGAAACTCAACACCGAAAAAAGAAAAAAAAGATACATTTGTCTGAAATAAAGTTGAAGCTTCTACACAGAAGATACCACAAAGTTAAAGATAAATAATAATCAGCAAAAAAATTCCAACCATAAACACAAAGCTTAAAGAACTTCCTGTAAAGAAGTCTAAAAATGATTTTTAAAAAGAAAATGAGCAAAATGCAGGAAAAGTCAATTTGCACACAAGATAGTGACAATGGTCAATAAACAGAGTAAAATAAAATGTTCCCAACTCCATTAAAAAGAAATACAAAATACAAAAAGAGATATAATTTTTACTCATCATAATTGCAAAGAGGCAAAGACTGATAATACTAAATAGAGCCAGCTTGAGGAAACAGGTGCTCCCGCTGGCGGTAGACATGGCAGTTGGCTCCATTAAGGAGTTGTCACACCTTCAGGAGGGTGAGCATGATCTTAGCTATCCTTTTCTGTATTTTCCAGAATTTTGTAAAAAGTAAACCCTACTCTTAAGATAGAAAAAAAGTAAGAGAAAAATTAGAACAAGAAGGAAAAGGGAGAAAAATGATAGAGATTAACCTTATTAGCACATAAACTCCTGAAGATCAAGATCCCCCGTGAGGTTATTTGAAAGCTCAACAACATACAAAGTTTCTATCAACTTAAGGTATCACTATTATGAAGGACTGCTTCTTTTCTGTTCTGCAATTTTAAGTATTTTGCATTGTATATGAGTTCTCAATATGCACTATTTATTCTTGAGGAAAGATAAATAAATAGTTAAGTAAATAAATGATGCATAAACAATGAGTGAAGTATATAGTCCTAATCTTTAACTCACAGGAAGGTTGGAAAGAATTAAAACTATTCTAAGGAAAAGCACTAAATAATTTTAGCAAATTCACAAAATATTGCATTCTGTTTTCACAATCATGTTGTTTCTTCTAAAATAAAGAAATGTTAAAAGTCTTTAAAGCTCATTACTAAAAATTATTTTTTTTAAAGATTTTATTTATTTGACAGAGAGAAACACAACCAAAGAGGGAACACAAGCAGGGGGAGTGAGAGAGGGAGAAGCAGGCTTCCGGCGGAGCAGGAAGTCCGTCGCGGGACTCGATCCCGGGTCTCCGGGATCATGACCTGAGCCAAAGGCAGTCGCCCAACCAACTGAGCCACCCAGGCATCCCTAAAAATTACTTTTTTAAGTGGATCTGGATCTAGAAAACAAAATGCAAAATCTGACACCCGTGCATTAGACTGTCCTGCCCTTACGAAACATCAAGGTGAAATGTTCACACTTCCCATGGCCCCTGAGCTGTAGTATGAGGCAGAGGCTAGGTCGTGCATAGTGAAGAACACAAACAGAAAATAGACAAAGATGCTCCCAGAAGCACATGTTGTTCTTCAGTGATTGTTGCCCACAGTACCTTAATGATCCCCAACTGCCCCTGGTTGTGAATTTTTGTGCTGTAGGTATGATTACCAAAAACACTAAAGTAAGAAGCTGCTCCCTGCAAATTCTGCAATGTACTGTAAGGCTAAGCTTCAAAAGACGTGAGTGTTCCTTACTCCCATCACATTCAACCAACAGAGACCTTTAAAGTGCTCAGAATAGGGGCGCCTGGGTGGCTCAGTTGGTTAAGCAACTGCCTTCGGCTCAGGTCATGATCCTGGAGACACAGGATGGAGTCCCACATCAGGCTCCCTGCTAGGCAGGAAGCCTGCTTATCCCTCTCTCACTCCCCCTGCTTGTGTTCCCTCTCTGGCTGTGTTTCTCTCTGTCAAATAAATAAAATCTTTAAAAAAAAAATAAAGTGCTCAGAATATTAATTAGTCCAATTAATGTTTATTTAACTCCTTCTCATGGCCCAAAAAACTAGGGGCCTACCCACAAGAAGTAAAAGACAAAGACAAAGACTGTCGTGCCTAAGTCAGGTGAAAAGCACGTATGCAACACCCACTCTTCACTAAGTGAAGAGCTTATGAGTTAATGAATGAGATAAAAAGAGAATGCCCATGCTTGATGAGCCCTATTACTGCTATGTACTTTTAGGAGGGAGAGGGACAATTCCATGGATGCCAACAGAGGGATGCTCCTGACCTATATGTTACTCAAAAGAAAGTAGGAGGACTGAAATCTGCAGATTACAAGATTAAACAAAATTGCAGAAGGAATAAAGGTAACACAAGAATGATTCAGTGGTGAGTGATTTTTTTCAACACCCACCTGCTATTCAGTAGTACCTTGGAAACTTGTATATAATGTATGGCTCACCAATGATTGGAATTCAGAAATTAAGTGTCTAACATACTAAGTGATATGACTTCATTAGAAGATAATCATTAAGGCAATAGTTGCAAGTGTAAGTCTAAAGCCTTATTGAATGGGAGATTGCCACTGGAACCTTGGACTTTCAGAGCTGGAGTGAATCTTACAAATCGTCTCTCTCACTTATTCCCACTTCAGGAGGAGTTCTAGGCATTCTACTTAACACACCTCATCTCATTAAACTCATTCATTTATTCAACAAATATGTGAGAGCCTCTTTATTGACCAGTCAGAACCACTCCCTCAGGTTTTTAAAAATGGAGAATAGACAAGATCACGTAACCAATGAGTATAGATAGAGAAGTCCGAGGACAGAGTGCTAGGACATTCCAACACTAATATCAGAAGGAAGAGAGACCAACAAGATGGATGAAGAAGGAGCGACAATAAGGCAGGATTAAAAACCAGTGTGTCCTGGAAGCCAAGGGAGAGAATGGTCAAATACATCAAATGCTGCTGTCATTCAGGAAAGGAAGTACGGAGAGGCAGCCAGGGTGCTGAGTGATGTTGGAGATCACTGAGGATCTTGAATAGTGAAGTTTCGGTGGAGCCATGAGGGTGAAAACATGATAGGAGTGAGTCCAAGACAGAAGAGAGAAGAGAATGGGGACACTGTTCTTCCAAGGAGGTTTGCTTTGAAGGGAGAGAGATAAATGAAAGAGTATCTGCTAAGGGTCAGTAGACTGGCAAGATGAATGTTATTATTACCATGTGACTTGATGATCAAAACAAATTGCCCAGCTTACAAAATTTGTATACAATGAGAGCCAATGATTATAATCCCAGAGCTCATCTTCCTGACCTACACTCCACAGGAAAGGGATGAATGAAAGCAAGTCATTCACATATCAGCCTATTTGTGGGAACCAGCACGAGCCAACACCAAGCACAGCCAAAGTAAAGTTGTGAATGCTTTGGGAGAGCAAGCTATTTGCAGTTTCCTATGTGCTCCCTCTCACATCGAAGGCCTTTTCATGTTATTTTACTTGTAATACTGAGAGGGAGAAAATGAGTTATGATTTTTTTTTATTGTTACTAAAATTTTTTTTCCAGTGTTCCAAGATTCATTCCCCATTCCCCACACCCAGTGCTCCACGCTTTAGGTGTCCCCAGTACCAACCACCAGGCTCTCCCATCCCTCCACCCCCCTCCCTCCAAGTCCCTCAGTTTGTTTCTGTGTCCAAAGTCTCTGTTGTTTCGTTTCCCTCCCTAGATTACCCTAGTTCCCATTTACTTTCCTTCTCCCACTGTCCTCCAGTTTACCCCAATGAGTTATGATTTTACTACAAATGTTAACTTGACATTGGTGAGAGTTGCTGCAGGAAAGCCTAGACTTCTCATCCGGCAAGGATATGTGGTCATCTGCTGCTTTGTGGCAAGCTTTGTGGATTTTTTTTTATTTTACATTCTTCTTATTTTTATTTATTTTTTAAAGATTTTTAAAATTTATTTGTTTGCGAGAAGAGAAAGAGATTACAAGGAGGGTAAGAGGCAGGCCGAGGGAGAGGGAGAAGCAGACTCCCCCACTGAGCAGGGAGCCCCAAAAGGGGCTCCACCCCAGGACCCAGGGATCATGACCTGAGCCCAAGGCAGACACTTAACCCACTGAGCCACCCAAGGGCCCTTATTCTTCTTATTTTTAAAGTGAGCTTTGAATTGGAACCAAGAGTTCTGCCCTTATTTCTGTACCTAAGGAACTGGGTGACCAGTGGGCTTCACTCATTTTCCAAAGGAGACCATGTCTTCACCTGTGAAACAATACAACTAGACAAGTTTGTCCCACTCTAAAGTTACAGCATCCTGTGGGTGTATTTGAAATTCCTTAACACGCTGGAATCAAGGACTGTGACCTTCAAGCTGGAAGCCCTGGGGCACGGGCGCTGGTGGCAGGCCCTCCATAACGGGTTTGGTCAGTCTGGAATGCGGACACTCAATTAAAATAGCCTGTTGCATATGCATTTTCCTTTTCATCCTCAACACGTCTTGACGTGATCATTCTGCTATGTTTAAAACAAAAAGCAATGTGCTTCTTGTCAGTTTCTTCCCTTCCAGAAACCAATCTCTAGCTCCCATCTGCCCCATTCCTTACTAGCGAGACAAGTATTATAACTCCGCAACTCCAGTGTTTAAAGAATTTCTAAAAAGTGACTTTGAATGTTTTGAGCAACAGTGGTCAGCAACCAAAGGAGAGAGGGGCCCCTGTTGGGAATCACCCGGCTATCTGTCCCGGACATGGATCACCCACTAGAGGACCCCGCCGGCACCTCGAGTCCCCGCACCCTCCGCCGCCCCGGGGCCTCCCAGAGCCCAGCACCCACGCCAGGACGGAGGAGGCCCGGCCGGTACCTGGCGGGTAATACCGGAGCAGTAGGCTCTTGAGCTTCATTTTCTCGGTCCCAGACCCCTGGTCAACGCTCTTCGTAGCCATGGAAACGACCAAACAGCAGCTGGGCTTCGGCGCGCATGCGCGAGCCTCCCGGGCGCCAAGCTGGGCATGCTGGTTTGTGGGGTGCGGTCTGCGGCGCGGGCGACCCGGGCCGGGTTGGGGGGCGTCGGCCCCGCGGGGCGCGGCCACGGAGCACGCCCTGCCCTTCTGGGCGCCCGCGCCTGCCTGCTCGTTCCCAGGGGCGGACGGGGGCTCCAGGGCGCGTCGCTGAAGAGAGCGCAGCCACCCTCGCTCCCTCTGCCCCGTCGGTGCCTGGCCTGGGCAGGGACCGGGCGGGGGGGCCCCTCCCATCCTAAGTTAGGGTGACCTCACAAGGGGCGCAGCGCGGCGGGGGAGGACGAGGTGCGGGCCGCGCACACTGTGGCCCACTGAGTTTCCAAGGAGGAGGACGGGAGAAAATTCCTCTCCGGGTCACCACTCCGGCCTCTCCTCCTGCCTTGTCCTTGTCCCCACAAAAGAATAAGGACCACAACGTAAGAGGCTACATTTCCGGACGCTGTGCGGTGCGCGGCGCTTGGCGCGCTGTAGAGAGTAACAGTTTGAGTTGGGCCCCATTTCTTCCCGCCCCCTAGCACGGGTGAAACAACCCAGCAGCAGGAAAAGTGAGGAACCCCCCCTCCCTCAACTAGGGGTGGGAAGGCAGTGTGTCAGAAGCCTGTCACCTGGAGCCCACTCGGTACTGTCCACCCAGAGTTTAAGGCTTCCCGGACATTTTGTGGCCTATTCCGTTTCTTGCCAAAATCTGTTCTTTTCCTGCCAAGTCTGGTCCCATGGGGAAGCCTGGCCGGAAGAATCAGTTGGGCCAGACTGTGCGCTTCCTTTGATCTAAATTCCTAAATCGGAGTTTCCCCAAAGGTAAGCACTTCCTCTGTGGTCTTCATAACTGTGGGCCACATCCCCTCATCACCTCCATGCCCCTGTACCTAAAAGTTTGCCTTAAGTTCTTACAATTTCTCCAAATGGGCTCACTTATTTTACTTCATGTTTTTAAATGCAAACTTGAAAGAAAATTATTGTTAAATCTGTAAATTAGAATTTTGCCCAATTTTCAGTGAGGAGCAGTAGGTAACTATAAAAATAAATGAGATTTTTAAAATGCTATTGAATGGCCCTATACCATTGCTTACCAGAGACTATCAACCAAAGGCCTTACTTTCTTAAAACAAACACAAACAAAAAACCACCAGGGGAAAAAAAATCCTCAGCTATTTGAAATTTTCAAGACAGCCTAGCACCCAACTGAGCCTTTCTACTTCATGTACTCGAAGGTTGGGGAGATCTTTGAAATGGGAGAGCCTCTGCTACTGTGTGAAAAAATTAAGCCTAATACATATGGGAAGCACATAAAAATCCTAGCATCCAAAACCTGGGAAACAGAAAAACAGATGAAATCTGAGATGCCTTCTATCTCAAAGCCTCCCCTAATCACTAAGACTCTGGAAAAGGTTTAAGTGAGGAAGGACAAAGAGGTCATCTATAGAAAGAAGTTTTGGGGCTCCAGAATGGCTCAGTCAGTTAAGTGTTTGTTCCCGCTCAGATCATGATCTACGGGTCATGCATGATCTTGGGGTCATGGGATCAAGCCCCACCTTGGGCTCCTGCTCAGTGTGAAGGTGGCTTGAGATTCTTTCCCTATCCTTCCAGCCGTTCCCCAGCTCTCCCTCTCTCTCAAATGAAATAAATAAAATCTTTTTTTAAAAAGTAAGTCTTTAGTGGATTTTGTTCCCCCATTTACTGTTTATGCTTGTGACATTTTACATGAAGCTTTCAAAAAATAGTAACTTTACAATGGAGAAATCCAGTAGACATCATTTAACCATTGGGATAGAAGTTAACATCCCCAACATAGGAACAAACTGACAATCATGCCTCCGAATACGATGTAATGACAAGGACACAGCATTTTCTGGACTTCTTGCCTACAAAGCATTACCTGTCTCTAATCATGAGGAAACATCAGGGCAATCCAAATTGAAGAAATTGTACAAAATAACAGTCAAGTCAAGAAAAATAAAAGACTGGGGTGCCTGGGTGGCTCAATTGGTTAAGCGACTGCTTTCGGCTCAGGTCATGATCCCGGAGACCCGGGATCGAGCCCTGCATTGGGCTTCCTGCTCGGTGGGAAGCCTGCTTCTCCCTCTCTCACTCCCCCTGCTTATGTTCCCTCTCTAGCTGTGTTTCTCTGTCAAATAAATAAATAAAATCTTTAAAAAAAGAAAAGACTGAAAACTGCTTGAGATTAAAGGACACCAAAGACAGAATAATTAAATGTGCTGAGTGATCCTGGGTCCTGAACCAGGAAGAAAATTAGCTATAAAGTACATGATTGGAACAATTGAATGAGACACTGTGGTTTAGATTATATTGATACTATATCAATATTAAGTTTCTTGATTTTGATGATTGTGCTGTGGTTCTATAAGACAAAGTCCTTGTTCTTAGAAAGAATACACTGATTTATTTAGAAATGAAGAAGTATGATATCTGTAACCAACACTTAAATAGTTTTGAAATTTTTATATTTATGTGCAGAGGTGTGTGTGTGTGTGTGTGTGTGTTTGGATAGGTGGATGAATAAGAAACAATAAGCCACTGAGAAAAAAAACATTGAATCCAGCTAGGCATAAGGCTCTTTTTGAGAAGTTCATTGTCCTACTCTTGCAACTTCTCCATAAGTTTGAAATTATTACAAAATAAAAAGTAGCCTTTGTTTTCCACAGAACAAGCCAGGCTTCAGAATGTTCCAGGATACGGATAATCACAGAACCCTGTGGCTCCACTTTTGTTAAGAGAGCCCCAAGTTCAAGTTCACTCCTGGTTTCACCTCTAATTCCACCTCCACCTTCCTCTAGTTATGAAACCAAGAGCTTCTACCACTGTTACCTACCTATTCTCACCACTTCCTCCATTTCTAGTTCTTGAACTTCCTAACTGGCTCTTGTCTTTCTGTTCTAGGTGAAGGATTTCTCCTACTCCCTTGAACCAACTTTAACAGGTTGTCCTTTTGCTTCTAAAAAAATTCCAGCTCTTCAGCTTTTGACATCCTTCCCTTGGCTCAAAGAGTTTAAGCCAAGTTCTCCCACAGAAGTTAGAGAACTTCCTCACCACCTCCCTGTCATATCCAGAACCTTTTCTACCTACTTGCGGGCACAGGCCCTTGGTGTTGAGGTTCCCATCTTCCCAGAGCCCGTGCCCACTAGGGATCAGGAGCCTTCACCTCTGTTTTTGTTTGAGAGTCATTTATCTGGATGTCGAAGCATCCTGACTGTCCCAAAGTTCTCTCACAGTTCCTTCCCAACATCTAGATACTCTCTGCTGATAGGTTTCCTAGTGTTCTGACTTGAAAGCCCAGAATCCTGCCACAAGTAACCAATGTAAGTCTCCCCACCCCCCTTTTTGGGAGACAATAGGCTTGTATGCAAGTGAAGTGGTGATCCAAAGAGAAGTAAGCAAAGTTCATGAGTATGGGCCGGTTTCTCTTCTGGCCTTGGCTTACATTGAGACATGAAAGCTATGCTTAATTGACTCACCATGTACTCATTCCTGGAAGGTGCTGCATGAGTCTCTCCGCCTGAGTACATGTCTATTTCATGCTAACTCATGGCCATTGGCCACAAATCCTGTGCAGAGATCTACAAAAACAGAACTCTTGCATTGTCCAGGTGATGGGTGCTCATCTCAGTGTCTGGTGGGCTCAGTATGACTTCCTCACGGGGCTACCCTAGAGACCCCCCTAAAAGTCCTATCATACTCTTCATCAGTTCCTGCGTTCGGTGTTGATCTGGCCATTGACTCACTAGAGCAACAGTCACTATTCATAATGGATTTGTATATATAAACGTAATATTTGACTCCGGGTTTCTTTGCACTGATACCTGCCTTGAATAACCAGAAACTTTAAAAATTTAGTAGCATTAACTTTAGTCCCCCAAATGAATTCCATCTGGTGGATCGAAGCCAAACTGGGTTTCTGTTCTCAGCGTGTCCCTGGACCAGCAGCATCAGTCCCACCTGGGAACTTGTTAGAAACATAAATTCTTGCCCCACCTACCGCCTACAGGATCAGAAATGCTGGTAGTGAATGCCCAACAATCCATGTTTGAACAAGCTTTTCTGGTGATTCTAGATCGTGAACAGTAAAGGTGGGAAAGCACTCAGTTGGCATAATATGTTACAACGGTGGTCCAGGGCTGAGTGAATGTGGCACTCTTCCCCTACCATATTCTCAAGTCTTCCCTGATCTTTAGGGAGAATAAGTTGCCTGCTCACATCTGGCAATGTGAGTAGGACCCAGAAACAGTGTAGGAAGAAACTGGAATTCTCTACGTAATTGGGTTTCAGAGGCTCCAATGTGCTGAACAGCACCAGAGATATCAGAATATGAAGGAAAGCTGGGGACAGGGGAATCTCTTCAAGTGGGAGAGGGGAAGAAGGAGGGGAAGAAGGACCAAGGGAGGGAGGCAGGACTCAGCCTGGAGGATCTGGCTCAATACTGTGGGGAGACTGGTGGGCAGGAATGCAGTTCCAGCAGGACACGGTGGTTCCCATTTGACCCAGTTCCTCCTGGAAAGAGCCCTAGCACCAATGGGAGACTGTTATCACTAGTCTTGGGGGCACCCCCTGAAAGCAGTACATAGGAAAGAGAGGTACAGTTGTCTCCTTATAAGAAAGCACAGAGAATGAGATCTGAATGTTCAGAGACTGCCAGGAGAGGTCAGCTGAGCCTCCTAAGTACTCCCATTACTCCTAAGTAATGGGACCCCAGCACACCATCCCAGAGGGGTCGCATCCAGGCTTTTGAAACTTCTTCCCACTGCTGCGTCCACATCACTGAAGGACCTGTGGAGTACATGATCTTATCTGGGACCAGAAAACCAGCGACACCAAGGGCCACTAAATGATGCACTAAGTATATATACAGGGCCTACCAGGGCTAGGCATGTTTCAGGTATAAAGGATCTAATTCTGAAAACAATAATTTGGGGGAAGTCATTCCTAGAGAGGATCAGACTTCAGGTGGGTTTGAAATCATTGTGTTTATGGAGAGGGGGGTATGTCCCTAGGCAGGACCACATTTATTATCTATGAGGGACTCCTCCTGGGACGTGGAGGCCACGTTAACAGGGCTGGTCCACGGCATCTCCTGCCACTAAGAGCGGCGTGCCTGACCTGGGAACTCCCTCTGCCCTCCACTAGCTGTGGGCTCTTAGGCAAGGTCCCTAACCCCTAGGGCTTCAGTTTCCTCATCAGAAAGATAAGAATGAGCCCAGCACCCAGTTAATGGGGTTGTTATCTCTGAGTCCAGCTTGTTCAGAAATACTCCCTAAGTGTCAAGGTTGGCGATGACAGTGATAAGCGTTTATTTTCCTAAGGTTGGCTCTTTGAAATTGGGGAAGGGTGTGTGCACATTGCTCCGATCTAAATTGATAATCTAGATCAGCAATTACTCTGATCACCCTGGACATGCAATCTGGAGTCCTCTGTAGATACCTGACAATAGATGCACCTTTCTAATCATGTTTGTATTAGTATAATTAGTATAAATAGTGAAATGAGTTTGCATTCCTTAAGACATAACTACTTTGTAGATACAACTAGATTTGTCTTCTTAAAGAAATGACCTGTGAGGACTTAGAAGGAACAAGAGGAATATAGATCTTGACAACTCTAGAGATTGTCCAGAGAAGAATAAAGCCGTGTAAGAACCTGAGAATGCTCAAACAAGGGGAGCCGCCACGGGCCTCACACGACCTTCCGTGTCCGTGCTTGACACACAGTGGGTCCTCTATCACAGTGTGATGCTTAAGAGCTTGGAAGATCTGTTGGGAAGAGGAAGTCACTGACAGTGTGTAGAGTGCGGGCAGGGTTGAGAGAGCCGGATCCCCAGAGAGAGATTGCAGCTCAGCACAAAGGACTCTGAGCCAGTGTGTCCAGTAAGGGGCTAGGCTGTCTCAAAAAGTACTGAGGATTTCCCAGCACGGGAAGCATTTTCGCTGAAGCAGTTTGACCAGCTGCCAAGAGGGATGCAGAACAGTGTCAACTGGGCGAAAGCCAATACTAGATAAGAGGAGTAATCTCCCTTTTGATGTCGTAGTTCCTTGATGTTGTGCTGTCTGCGTGTTTTCACAGGGGAGTAAGTGCGGGCAGGTGAATGGTGGTGGAAGTTCCAATCCTGGCCTTCCCATCAGTGACCTTGGGCCAAGTCACTTGTCCTCACTCGCAGTTACTCATCTGCAAGTCATGCTTCATTCCATTCGGTTTCAGCATGACACGGCTAACTTCTTCACGCTGTGGGCTTTCCTTCTGTCATTCCTTCCACCTGATGGACCTCCCGGTTCATCTGCTCTGAAGTCATACCAGGCTCCTATCACCTTCACCACAGGCTCGGTTCAACTGCAGGACTAAGGCCATTCCTGCCTCAAGCCCGCATTCGCAAGACTGTACGTGGCCACTTTCAGGCAAATTCAGATGAATCCAGGGACTCCTCTGGAAGCTCTTTCACCTTTAAAACCTCATTGCATTCAGAACTGTTATTTGTCTGGTCCTCCCGAAACAGAGTTTATTCTCAGTGCCTCATAGCCACTTATCATGGCTTGTAGAGAAAGGCCCAGAATTCTCAGACATGGTTACCCTGGGTCCTGCCTGCCTACTTTGCAGCCCCTCCTCCTACTCACCAGGGTGCTCCGGGCCACCTCAGCCAGGTGCTAAGATGTGACCATGTCTTGCCCATCAACAGACGAATGGATAAAGAAGATGTGGTACATATATACAATGGAATACTATGCCTCCATCAGAAAGGATGAATATCCAACTTTTGTAGCAACATGGACTGGACTGGAAGAGATGATGCTGAGTGAAATACGCCAAGTAGAGAAAGTCAAGTATCACATGGTTTCACTTACTTGCAGTGCATAAGGGGTAACCTAGAGGACTGTAGGAGAAGGAAAGGAAATGGGAAGTAGGGTAATCCAGGGAGAAAAACAAAACAACAGAGACTTTGGACACAGAAACAAACTGAGGGACTTGGAGGGAGGGAGGTGGGGGATGGGAGAGCCTGGTGGTGGGTACTGAGAGCACCTATTGCATGGGGCACTGGGTGTGGGGAATGGGGAATGAATCTTGGAACACTGGAAAAAAAATTAAGTAACAATTAAAAAATGCTAAAAAAATTAAAAAAAGAAAAAGTTCGAAGCTAAAAAAAAAAAAAAAAAAAAAAGATGTGACCATGTCTTGCTCCGGACCCCAGGGGGACAGTGTGCACTTCACATCTGCATTTTCTCCTCTAGGCCAGCAGACCCAGGAAATCTCTTCCGCTCTTTCTTTGTTACCTCCCAAGAATTTTCAAATATCTAAACACACCAACTTGACCATGAGAAACAAGGGGGCTCCCTCTAATGCACATGAGGCTGCCGTTTCTCCCTAATTCCCATCCACTGCGGTAATTCGGGAAAGCTCCTTTGCATCATCTTACAGAAGGATGCTATCATTCTTCTTCCTGGCTCCCAAAACAGCAAAGCAGCTCTCTGCCAGCCCTCCACGTATTTTAACACACCGTCTCTGTCTTTCCACCATCTACCCAGAGGAAAAGGTCATTTTCTAAAAATGCTGGTGAAAGGAATTGGTTTGAAGTCAGTGCCCTGGTTCCCTCTGCCCCCAGACTTGTGAATCCCCCACAAGCAGCTAACACATAGCAAGTGCTTCACGAAACACAGTCACCACTAGCACACACCATGACTTTGCCCAAATTATAAAAAGGTGTCACCTCTGGGATGGAGAACTACAAATGATGTCCCTTCACCCCCTAGGGCTCCAGGGCTCCAGGTTTAATGGGGGCACTCCCACAGCTGGCCCACCCAGGCGCAGCATGGGCCAGGTTTCTCTGCACTCTCCCTCCATGACCCGGCTTGGTGTGCTGCCCAGACTGCCCGCAGTCCTCCGCACATGCCCAGGGGAGGGTTGATCCTTACAACACTGCTCACGCAAAAGCCTTGAACCACCTGAACTTCACCATGCGGCTCATACTCTAGGGAAGTACATTTGCCGGCAAGGTGCTTTTTGATGCAGAAGTGGTGAGGGACGGGAAGTGGGGGGAGAGATAGTGTAACATGATGAGGTTAGACTTGCCCAAGCGTCAAACTTTCCATGCTGATGACGACTGTGTCCTCTCTAGAAGGATGCATCCCGTCCAAGAAAGGACAGAAAACTGAGTTAGAGGAGTTTGAAGTTCTGACGCCTAGAGCAGGGTCAATTTTAGAACCTCTAGCTTCCTTCACTTACAGCGGAGATAATAATAGTATCTGCCCCGCGGGATTCTTGTGCAGATTAATGGTGAAAATATAAGGAGCGTCCTTACAGCCCTTTAAATCTCTAGGCACCTAAAATTGTTTCCCTTTATCATCCTGCAGCGATTTGCTTCTACAACTGAACCATCGAACTGTACGACGCATGCGCGCACACTATATCTAGCAAGGTATTCAAAATAAATAGCACTTTGAGGGATTCTTACAATCCAGTTACGGTTATTTAGCTGCCTCACCGTCAGTAGGGGGCAGCAGTGTACACACATTCTTTAAGAGCCAAAGGCAACACCTGTTGCCTTTCAAAGTTCAGGGCCCATGTCTTTGGGCAAAGGAGTGCACGCTCTTGCAGAACATGCCCCTTTCTTCTGGCTTCCAGAAACCTCTCTTTGAAGGCCATTCCCTGGATACACCACACCGGCGCACAAGACTGAGTCATGTTTATCGTTTTGTAATTTTGTTTTTATTTCTTGAGGTTTTGTCATTTAAAAGTGTGTTTCTCTTTGCTTTGAAAGAATGTTCGATATTAGGGAGCTAGATTTATTGTTTTCTGTTGCATTTAAGTTTACTTACGTGTTAGTGCTATATTCTTAGCCACAATTTAATACACTTAAGAGAAACAATTATAGAATATATAATAAGACAACGATCATGCTACGTGACATAGCTGTAGGAAATCAAAACATCTGGTGTGTGTGGCCTTGCTAATGACACCCAAATATGTAGCTGGGTTAAGTGTATTATACAAATTACGACCTGATTGAGTCTTCAAAAAACCTCTAGAAAGCAAGGACCATCGTTCCCATTTTACAGATGAGAAACTGAGACTCTGAGAGGATAAGGTAGAATAAGCCTCCTTCTCCGGCTATATGACCATTTGATTTTTCTTTTTAAGATTTATTTATTTTGGGGCACCTGAGTGGTTCAGTGGGTTAAAGCCTCTGCCTTCAGCTCAGGTCATGATCTCAAGGTCCTGGGATCGAGGCCCTCATCGGGCTCTCTGCTAGGCAGGGAGCCTGCTTCCTCCACCCTCCCTGCCTGCCTGTGATTTCTCTCTGTGTCAAATAAATAAATAAAATCTTCAAAAAATATTTATTTATTTTGGGGGGCTGGGGAGAAGGGGCAGAGGGAGAGAGACTTAAACAGACTCCCCACTGATCGGGGCTCCATCTCACAACCCTGAGATCATGACCTGAGCCAAAATCAGGATTCAGACTCCTCCAACTGTACCACCCAGGCTCCCTTGTGTACAGCCATTTTAAATAGGTATCTTATTTAACCAACGTTTTTGCTTATCTTTTTAGTCTACATTTTTTGTTTAAAAAAAAAAAAACTTGGGGCGCCTGGGTGGCTCAGTTGGTTGGGCGACTGCCTTCGGCTCAGGTCATGATCCCAGAGACCCGGGATCAAGTCCCACATCGGGCTCCCTGCTCGGCAGGAAGCCTGCTTCTCCCTCTCTCACTCCACCTGCCTGTGTTCCCTCTCTGGCTGTGTTTCTCTCTGTTAAATAAATAAAATCTTAAAAAAAAAAAAAAAACAACTAAAATTCCATTTTCTCCTGTCTTCCCTTCAAAGAGTGTAGCATCTTCCCCATGAAGGAAGAACTACTTCCCTGAGACTGAGTGAGTGTGGACTCAAGAGTCAGTCCCAGCGGGACTGTGATGTCTGACACACTCTAAGATGACCACCGTGTGTCCCCTACTAGCCAGGACTGTGACTTCACGGGGACAATTATACTCCGCGTGTGGTCGCTAACAGGTGGCACTTCAAAATGGGGGAGAGAAAAAAATCAAACTGCCCTCGCTGTGTCTTGTTGGCAGTGGGGATCCATGCAAAAATACTTGCGACAATAAAGAACGTGAGATCCATGGTGCTATCGCCGTTGCTGTTGTTAATCTTTTCCTCCGAGCGTAACTCCCTGGATTGCCTGACATCTCAGCGCAGCAATATTTGTGGATAATGACAGGAAAGTGTAGCGGAGGGGACCTCTCCGGTCTACCGTAAGTGGAGGTACAAACCTTTTCTCCCTCCCCTCTCTTTCTGTGACCCCATGGGCCCTCCCTTCTCCTCCAAAGCTTCTTTGGTTTTCTCCTCCCTTTCTGATCTAGCTCGCTCTCTCTTGTTTCAGTCCCACATTGCTGTCCCCAACTGGACCTATGTGACAGCCTCCTTTCTCCACACCAGCTCCTCTTCAGACACTTTCAGAACGCTTGGAAGACTTTCCCTTCCTCTTCTTTCTGGTGGAGAATCAGCTGAAAAGTCTTTTTATGCCCCAAACTCTCACATGGCTGCTTTGGCCATCCAGGCAGGAAGGCTCGCTCTCTCTCTCTCCAGCTGCCTGCTGGAGCCTGCAGGTCACCTCCCAGACCAGCCGGTGTCCATGGGGGGGGCGGGGGCTGAGTTCCACCAAACAGGTGGCCCTGTGCCCCCCGGGAGCTGATGAGTGTCCAGGGGGCTGCGGAGCAGGTGCAGCAGCCACCAAGCTCCGCCCCTCAGTCAGGGAAGCTGCAAAGTTCTCTCACAGCCACCTTAACAGTTTCCCACAGCCGGTCTCCCACTTCATGGGTGTTGGAAAGCAGAGTGCAGGCCATCCAGAATGCCCACAGGACTGCGTCCCCCACGGCCACCCACCGTAGGCTGCTGTCCCGATCCCCTGAGCCCCTGTTTTCTGACCCTGGCAGAGCTGGCCACACACTTGCTTACCCAGATCTGCAGTGTTGTTTTGGTCCACCTACCTGAGGTCTCTGCTCAAAATCTGTTCTTCTAGCCTTACAGGGACTTGGAAAACTTCTTATTCCCCGTTTTAATGCCTTGTGTTCAAAATAAAGTCCTGCCCAATCATTAATTGGTAAGAAAAGTGACCAGAGGCAACACACCCTCAAAGATAGTCATCTGGGAGTGGCTGTCCAACCGGGTTGGGGCACTAACCACTGCAGAATGGCATAGTGAGAGTCCACAGCGTGGAGGGACTTTAGCCATCTTCCCGCCCCCTCCCCCAACACACACACACACCCAATCCCCTGGCCCAGGAGATCATGCTGGTTTACTAAGTAATGACACCATGCTGATAAGACGGGCAAGCAGGAATTTGCAGGATACCCTGCCATGACCCATCGATAAATTCTGTTAAATGTAAGGATCTGCCACCTTACATATATCTGTGGGAGACCAGTATTCTCAAGCTTGTTGGGATATGTTTCAAAGAGAAAAATAATGGACACCTGGGTTGCTCAGAATCTGATCTAGCTCAGGTAATGATCCCACATCCTGGGATCGAGTCCTACATCAGGTTTCTTGCTCAGTGGGGAGCCTGCTTCTCCCTCTGCCTGCTCTCCTCCCTGCTTGCACATTCTCTCTCACACACAAATAAATAAAATCTTAAAAGAGAGAGAGAGAGGGAAGTAAGATGTTGCACCTGCCCCCCACCCAGTTAAAAGGCAAAAAGCCTAACGGGACTATTAGGACGGTTTGCACTGAAAGTCTGCACTCATTTACTAACCAAAGTTCTAAGGCAGCTAACTGACTTGCAGCACGACTGAGCAGTTTTCTTAATTCCCCCCGCTGGAAACAGCGCCACCTCTTGGTATGTTCAGGATGCGTTACAGAGCCTATGGAGAGCAAGGAAGGAAAAAATCATTGAGTTTCAAAGCAAATCATGTCCTCTTCTTTAAGTACATCTTCTCTAGAAGAATGGTGCTTGGCTCGCTCTGGAGCCCTAGCAGAGACTAAACCCCTGACCAAAAGACCAGTTAGCCTTGTACATGGAGGTGTCCCTCCTGAACTGGATGTTTTGGGCTCATCAAGCTATAAAGTCAGGTGAAACCAGCAGCACTTATGGGATCCAGCAGGAGCAGATCCTGAAGGCATAAATCAGTTTATACCACTAGGGTGTCTGTACGGCTACACTGACATCATTTCTTCTGCCCACACCTCTAGCCGTGTAAGGAGCCCACCAGTAAACTGAGGAAGGCGAAAACTTAAACATCACTTAAATGTGGCTTCCTAAGTTAGAAGTGGGCAGCTACAAAGTTGCAGTCTCAGTTAGAAGTAACTCACAAGGACAGTGGGGAATGAAAAACCAAGTTTGCAACCAAACTTGAAACAGCAAATCTCAAAGTCCACTTTGCATGGGGTAGGAAGGAGGGTCTAAGTGTTTGAGCAAATGCAATAACTTGGAAAAAGGTTCAGGAAATTGGAAAGAAAAAGCTGGAATTTGGTGACAAGGAAGTCTAGAAAAGAGGAAGGTGGAAGAAGGGGCATCTCAGAACAGGGCCAGAGCGTGAGAATATTTGTTAGGTTCATGTGAGTGCTTACCAGACACCGCCCACCCCCGCTCCAAAGGGAAGATTCTCGGCAATCAAGAAAGAAAGGAAGTAAACCCACTCTGGGGCTGTCAGTCTCCTGCCCACCAGCTCCACTTTTGGCTTCATGGGTCATGAGTGAAGTAGCTGCAGAGGCAGGGATAAAGGTAAGGCATGGCCCAGGCAGGATTTCCTCTCACCACTGGGCTGGCCTGCCTACTGCCGATGCTGAGTGCCCCAGTCACCCACAGCAGCAAGCAATCTCGAAGCCCATTCTTGTACCACACCCCAAGGACCGGGCTGACCCCATCAGAAGGCTGATTATGGTGAAACTTCTTATAACAGACAGCAGGAAATTGCTCTCAGTGGAAAAGGCATTCATGTTGGATAAGCAATCTTCTCTGCCTCCCATGCTCCTTCCTGCAATGCAATCTGTCCTTATGCATTGCTATACATGGAATAGGGGCCTCGCCTTCCATCACTGAACTCATAGGCTGAAATCCTCGTGCTTGATGGCATTAGCACAGGAGGCCTTGGGAGGTGACTAGGTCATGAGGGTGGAGCCCTCATGAATGAGATTAATGCACTTATGAAAAGAGGCTCTAGAGAGAGCTCCCCAATATGAGGACACAGTAAGAGGTCCTCTGTGAGCTGAAGGAGGGCCCTCATCTTGGTGCTCTGATCTTGGACTTCCAGACCCCAGAAATGAAGAAATAAATAAGAGAAATAAACGAGAAATAAATTTTTATTGTGTAAAAGCTGCCCAGTCATGGCATTTTATTACAATAGCCTGAACAGGCTAAGATACCATCATGATAGCTAACAGTGTCTCTTCTGAACCAAAAATCATGTCCACGCACATGAATTGAGGCAGTCGAAGCATTCCCAGCTCTTAGCATAGCGTTGCCACCCAGAAGCAACAGGCCTGGGGAGAACTCAGTTCCGGCTCCGAGTGGAAAGCAACACTGGGTTAGATTAGGATATGTTGTTCCTGATACGGTTATTTGCTCTAAGCCAACAACTATACTGGGTACTGACTCTCTATAGTCAGAGCATATTATTCTGAGATGGAAATGAGAGTGGTATCTCCTCACAGCCCATCTAATGATTCACTCATAAAAGTTTGCTTATCTTTTTAACTGTTATTCTATTGGTTTAGAAGTCTGAGATCCCAAGGACAAAATTGTCCCACCATTGGACAAAACTACGCTCCTGTGGCCAAGAACTGCCCTTTACTCCTTTTGGGCTCCTGTGTCCCTGGATAAATAGGTCAAAGAAAAAGAGGATCACCACAAGGACTGAGGGGATTAGATTCATTATCAAGGGGAAATGGAGTTCTTGTTAAATCAGGCAAATGATGGGTGAATATTTTGCAAACCAAGCAATCCTGTGGAAAAGCTCTATATCATGCCTTATCGGTGGTGAAAGTCAATGGATGACCATGACGGCCCACATAACAAGGACCTCCCTAAGATTCATGCCCCTCAAGAACGAAGTTTTAGGTACTGCCTGAATAAAGAAACCCAACCTGCTGAGGGGCTGGCTGCAGGCAAAGGGAGCCCACAACTGGAAGTGTAGTTAGGAAGATAGAAACAACAAATAACAATAAAGCCACAGGATAGGTTGCAGAAATGAACACTGTTGTGGTTAGCTGAGCTCCTGCTCTCCATGCTGTGTAATTGCTTCCTCCCGCCTCCCTTTTCCAACTATTTTACATTGGGCTTCATTATAATTTTGACAGTAGTTTATAGTAAAATAACTGAGGCTGAGATTGAACCGAAAGAGGAAAGACATCACCCAGAGATGATTGCTGGCACTGGCTAACATTGGTGGGGTGTGGGGAGAGGCTGTCTCCATTTGGGGGAATGGTCTCATGACAATAATGAGGGCATTTTTTGTTGCTGTCTCTGTGCGTGGTGTGAACAACAGAAAGGAAAGGGACTATTGCCACCTCCCTCATTCTTGAGACCCCGAGTCTAATGCTGTGCCTTCAGCAATGATTTTCTTTGGGCAGCCATGTAGTAATAGGAAGAGTTCACCATGTAAGATCAGTCTAGTTTGCATGCATTGCAAGCAGAACGTGCTATTTAATACGTAGCAATTGCCAAGAGTGATCTTTTCTTAGTCTGTTCCAAGTGAAAGTTCCTAAACTATGTTGTTCCGTGCTCTCCACTTTCATGTTCAAGCAGAACTATTTGAAATGCTTGTTCTCAGAATTCACTCATGAAAAACATGAAAGTTTCCATGTGGGAAGAAGGGTATTCATAGGTGTTGAGCAGCTAAAAGTGGTCTGTGGAAAGCACTGGCTATGGGCTCCTTCTAGTCCATCCCAAACCCCTTGGGTTGGATCAGGTCTTACTGCAAGCTAGAGGCTATTCTGGGAACCAAGACTGCATCTGCCAGACATCGTTCCAGCAGACATTTCCCATGTGACCTTGCCACCCTAGCCCTCTTTCAGAAAGAATTAGGGAAAAGATGTTTAAGATTTTATTTATTTGACAGAGAGAAACACAGCCGGAGAGGGAACACAGGCAGGGGGAGTGAGAGAGGGAGAAGCAGGCCTCCCACCAAGCAGGGAACCCAATGTGGGACTCGATCCCTGGTCTCCGGGATCATAACCTGAGCCGAAGGCAGTCGCCTAACCAACTGAGCCACCCAGGCACCCGGGGAAAAGATGTTTAAATCCTGATGAAGGCTCTGCTCACTGCTGCAATAGAAAGGTTAGAGCTGTTAAAGTCAGAGGACTAGGAGCCTGAATCCCTGCTCCACCCCCCAAACCTTACCTTCCCAGAGCTGAGCCTCAGCATCCCGTGTGTCTAATGCTAACCCCTCCCTGGAAGGATTATCGTGAGAAATAAGTGAGATCATGAGTGTAAAACACCTAATACAGTACCTGGCGCACATGACCGAGTATGGTTCCTCATCCCCTAACAATTGACAGATCTGTTCAGCAGTTTGGCAACCGGTCATATCTTTTCCAGAAATATAATGAGTAAAAAAAAATGTGCAACATTGTAGGAACGGTAAGCAAAGAATTCCTGATATTATCTAGCAGGGCATACAGCCAGGAGAATGATCACAGTAGTCTGATTTCTTTTTAGAGGGAGAAAGTTATGTGGGCAAAAGACCCCTTTAGAACACAGGGCTAAAAATCGCATTACAACTTCTGGACTGCGTCACAGCTTCAACCAGATATGTTTTTTAAGTATTTTACTGACGGTAGAAGTGTGTTCTTGTGTGCCCGCCCCCTTCCCCAACGATCTTGATTGATTTCTCTCTTGGAGCATAAAGTGCTATTTAATCCTTAGCAATTGCCAAGAGTGATCTTTTCTTAGTCCTTTCCAAGTGAAAGTTCCTAAAGTATGTTGTTCCGTGCTCTCCACTTTCATGTTCAAGGAGAACTATCAGAAATGCTTGTTCTCAGAATTCACTCACAATGTTAACCTCTACAGGTGAAAATAAAAATTCAAACTGAGTTTCCTCACTGTGGAAACCACCGCTTTTGAAACAATGAAGTTAAGTTAGCTTTCAGAGTTTGCTGTCTTAACGATGTTATTCTTCTAGAAATGTGGGTACATGTTCAACCACAGCAGAACAAGAAAGCTATTCATTGTTAAGGAACAAAACATACAATATGTGATATATTGATGGTGTAACCTGCTCAGTACTTCCCATACCCAAGGTGGAGAAAGGAAGTTCACCGTAGAGAATAGGCTGGGAGGAGAGAACAAATCTGTTTTCTCTTTCATTTCAATATTTCGATTCTTCTAATTTAACCAAAAATATAAAAATGATGAGCAGATATTTTGATATATGCCTACATATAGTACTTAGATATTGCTTAGTATGTTTACTAAGTCCACCCATTTATTAGTGGGTGATAGGAAGGAGGTAAAGAGAAGAACAGCAGAGAAAAGAGAGAAAAAAGTCACAGAGACAGATAGTTGATGACAAGGAAAGAGGAGGCATTAAGCATAGGCAAAGAGGGAGGGAAATACATAGGGCATGTGAATAAAGGAAGAGAAAGAGGGAAAGGGAAAGAGAAGGAGAGGTTGGCTCTAAAATATAAAGGGAAACATTGTGCGAAGTAATCTGAATCTGACTTCTGGTTCCCAAGAGCAAGTGATCATGAGTATAGATATGAAACTGTCCATATCTCTTTCCTCCCTACTTGCCAAGTCTGTGGGTTCACCACCATGTCCCTCATGCTTAGCCTGAGGACAGTAAACCCTTGTTCACTAATTGAATGAGGGTCAGGAATCATCACAGAGCGTCACTGGCAAAGACCTTGAAAGTTACCCTAGTCCCGAGGCATGGTTCAGCCTATTTCCAGGAATAAAGAATTCACTTCTTAAGGCAGTCAGAGATAGCTTTGTTCTAATGGGATAAACTCTCATCTGTAGCCACCCACAGTCCAGCCCTGGAGACCAGGTTCGGAGGGTCTCATGATCTTCTTCAAGGCAGCCCGCCGCAGCTGGTTCTCTGTGGCCTTCAAGGTCATGGTGAAACCCTGCTGGTTCTTCACATTCTCTTCTCATCTTCTTTTCCAAGAATGGCTCATTCTCTGTGCGTGGTGTGAACAACAGAAAGGAAAGGGACTACTGCCACCTCCCTCATTCTTGAGACCCCGAGTCTAATGCTGTGCCTTCAGCAATGATTTTCTTTGGGCAGCCATGTGGTAATAGGAAAAGTTCATCATGGAAGAGAAGTCTAGTTTTCATGCCTTACATTACATAGCAATTTCCTTCCCCTTCTGTGGGCACGAAGTTCAGGGAAATTATTCAAACAGGGTGAAGACATTTGTCTTTGTCTCAGCCTCAGCTGCCTTCATGCACCAATTCTCTTTCCCACCAGAGATGCTCCCAAGCACTCTTTTCTTTCCACATCTGCCCTTCACAAGGGTCTCCCTGGACTCACGCTAATTGCCAAGGTGTCACAAGTCTTTACAGTTGCTGCCCTCTTTAACCATCTTCCTCCCCAACCATTTCCCCGCCGAAGTCCTCCTCCTGCCAAGCATTCTGGGGAAGAGGGCCAGTGCAGAACCACATTGCCTCGTGACTCAGCTGTGGGAATCCAGGCAAGAGAATTAACCCTCATCTTCCCTCTTGTAAAACAAGGAAAATAATAGTGCCAACCTCCTGGCATCGTTGTGAGATACCGCAATACATGTAAACCCCTAGAACAGGACCGGGCACTCAGGAAGTGTTCAGAAAGCATTGGCTTCTATTACAAGGCTTGCTCCCGTTCTGCTTCCTTAAAAAGCCCTCGGGATTTGTAAAGTCACACTAAGGAGGAGCTGGCTGTTGGCTATAAGCGTCATGTGTGGGATTCCTTAATGTTGGGCTCTTGAGATGGTGTGCAAACTTATGTGGATATGAGCATTTTCCCCCCGTTAGTCCCAACTCTGCCAGCACATTAGAATCATCTGGAAAGCTTTTGAAAACTATGGATGCCCAGGCTCCCTCCTGCACCAGATATTCTGGTATAAGTAGTCTGGGATAGGGCTCAGGCATTGCTCCCTCAGTAAACATACCTACAGGCATCAGTGAGAACCATGGATGCATATAGTAAGGTCTTTAATCAGAATGGGCACCAGATCATTCTGTGGTTTAAAAATCAACAGCAAAACAAAACCATATGTCAAACATATCCTTTCCAAAATTTTTGATCCCATAGGTCTGAAGTGGAACCAATTGCCTGAACATTTCTAAAACCGTAGAGATTTCTGAGGTGACTCTGGAGAACCATGGGCCAGAAAATTTTCCTCACATTTCCAATGTCATGGAAAAAGTTGGCTCCCAAATAGAACTCTGAGATGTGGTTTCTGTCAGGGGTGAGGTTTTCCCCTGCCCAGACCTCTATCTGGACCCAGATGCTTGCATTCAGCTCCCTGGTGGCCAGTCCTGGGCGGAAGTGGTGGCCAGGAAGGGAGGGATCCCTGGAGCCTCTGGCTTTTTCTTTCCCAATTGGGCAAATCACCAAGAATTGCTGCCACTGCTTTCATCACTGAGAATGAGAAAAATCAGGAGAAAGGGCTGGAGCCATGAAGTCCTTCCTTTATCTTTATCCAGGATATTTTAGATGGAGAGAAATTGCCTGAAGAAAGTTGCTTCTATTTCTGTCATCATATACATCTGAGAACAGATTTTCAGCAATAACTGATAAACATTAAATCCAAGAAGTAGGATGTCATCACCTCATTTCACACCACTTCAAATATAAATGTGCAAATTGACAAGCTTGTATAAAAGAAAAATACATTCAAAGTAAAATAAACGGTTATGTGGTTCTTTATCTTTATGTACCTATGTACTTTAATATATTCTCTTTTAAAAGAGACATTTAGGGGCTCCTGGGTGGCTCAGTGGGTTAAGCCTCTGCCTTCAGCTCAGGTCATGATATCAGGGTCCTGGGATTGAGGCCCACATAGGGCCCTCTGCTCAGCAGGGAGCCTGCTTCCTCCTCTCTCTCTCTCTGCCTCTCTGCCTACTTGTGATCTCTCTCTCTCTGTCAAATAAATAAATAAAATCTTTAAAAAATAAAATAAAAAAATAAAAGAGACATTTAGGTATCAACAGAACTTTACTTCCTGTGCTTTCTTAAGTTTCCATTACTCTGAAATTATTCTTCCCATATTTACAATGCGAAAATGTCCTTTTTAAATGAAATTGTGGCATTTTTACTTGTTCATTACTCTAATGATTTTGTTTTGAAAAATAAAGACTTGGTGACTGTTAGTCAATACCCCTTCACCGTGAATGAATCCCCCACATTTTTTTAAGACCAGAGTCTGGGAAACCAGTGGTTTCTGCAAAGTGCTCCTCAAAGTACTTAAGCGGTATTCAAATATACAAAGTATACTGAGTCCTGAAACAATATACAAATAGTGGGTGTGGAGTGGGGCTCTTGTGAAGTGCGCCAGATGGTTTTCGCCTATGGAAATCTGACAACCAAACTAGAAACACCGCATTTGGGGGGGGGGATTTATTCATTTATTTATGAGAGAGCCTGCAAGCGGGCAGGGGCAGGGGGGTGTCAGGGAGAAAAAGGGAGAGTGGGGAGAGAGTATCTCAAGCAGACTTCCCACTGGGCATGGAGCCCAACACGGAGCTTGATTCCCACAACCCTGAGATCATGACCTGAGCTGAAATCAACACTCAGACACTTAAGCCACCCAGGCTCTCTTGAGATACTGCATTTTTTAAAAGGGAAATTTCTTTACCCAAGTCAATCTGTAACTAGTGACACACCATAATGAAGGAGGGACAACATGATTACATTTCAGGGGGAGTATGTGAGGACTAGTGAATTTGAAAAGTGCTCCTTTGGAATAATTAATGAACAAAATAGGGAATACTGTGTTGGATAAATGATGGATGGATGGATGGATGGATGGATGGATGGATGGATGGATGGATGAGTAGATGGATGATGGAGAAAAGAATGGGGGCTAGAAACAGGAAGACTAGAAAGATTTTGGAAGAGAGAGACAGTGAGATGAAGAGTGGGAGGAAGAGGACAAGAAATATATGAGATTGTGTAGATAGCATGGAGGAAAGAACACTAAGAAGTATTCTCCAAGTGAATTAAATGGTCCTCATGTCCTCAGTTTGCTCATCTGAAAACAAGTGAATTAGTTCCAATTATTACTAATATACTTTCCAGTGTTGGCATTCTCTGTGTCTAAGGATAGACAAGGAAGGCAGAAAAGGAAGAAAAATAGAGAAAAAGAGGTTCAGTAGTTCCAAAGAGTTAGGCTACTTATTAATACCTGTAATAAATCACCACACCCTGGTGACTTAAGACATAACTTTACTTCCTTACTGTTCTGCAAACCAGAGTCCTAAAATCAAGGAAGCCCTCTTGTGCAGTTCTCATGCAAGTTTTGATTCAGAGACATGGGCTCCTTTCATGTTTAGACTGTACCTTCTTCTAATTGTGACTACCAAGATAGTCTTGGGGATATAGTAGTGAGATTTAGCAAATAAAAATACAAAATGTTTTCTTAATTTTGAATACCAGATAAACAGTACATAATATTTTTAGTGTAACTATGCTCCAAATATTGCATAGAACATAAAAATTCTAAAATATGTTGCTTATCCAAAATTCAAAATTAAGTGGTTGGCCTCTATTTTATCTGGCAATCTTCCTTGGGTGATCATACCCGTTTCAACCAGGCAGATGGGGAAATGAGTGGCTAATCATGCTCCCAGGGGAGTTGATGGTCTCAGTCAAGATGAAAGTTTGTTCATCAGTGAACAGCTTCCCACGCTAGACCTACGCTCAGACCAGTTTCTTCCCCATCATTCTACCAGAGGCTCTGGTCCCTTCTAACCTACTTCAAGTGTTGAATCTGAACATATTACCAATATTTATAGTCCTCATGGACTCCTTCATGTTGCTTGGGAGTTCCTGCCCTCAACCTACCCTGCAGCCTCAGTCAGTACTCACTCCTCCTCAATTCCCTGAGTCCTGTTACATGATCTTCCTTCAGCCCCTCATAGAAATCTCTGAGCCCAAATGGGGTTTATTGGCACTTCCGTGATCACTCAAAGAAGGAGAGATGTCACAACCAAAAAGTTGAATGTCTTCTAAGTTAACACTTAGGACCAAGCCAGGAGGAGCTGCAAGTAAGTCCTCTTACTATCTTGTGAATTTCCAGTTTCTTTTCAATTCTCTATGATTCAGAGTCTAGGGTCTCTGACTGGCTCAAGCAGTTTTCATAAGCATCTCCAAAAAGTTAGAAAAGAAACTGAATATGTAAAATAGTGCAAAATATAAATTTGTTGAAGGGAGGGTGGTTTTTTTAGGCTTCCGTTTTAAAAAAAATGGTCTGACCCAGTTTTCAACTAGGTCAAGATGTGGTAGACTGAGTTAAATCATGAAAGGCACAAATTACCCTAGAGCAGAGGAAGATTTTTGTGAGGTCACTTCCTAGCTGCTCCTGAAGCTTATGTGGAACTTGCCTTTCCAGTTGAAGGCGTGTCATGGCCCCAGGAAAAGTGAACTCATGGTTTTCCCACCCTCCTCCCAACAGCGACGACAATCCCGTTCCCTCCATTTAATGACTTGGAGTATCCCAAATGGTTGGCTTTGTGGTGTATTTCATCTTTCCTCCTGTCTCCTTTTTCCTTTTTTCTTAGCAAAGTAAGAAATAAGGACACCAGAAACAAAGAAAAATCTAACCATTTTTATCCTTTTTTCCTTCTATATTTTCTCTAGTATCATAACTCATATTTTTTGTCCCATTTGCCTGATCATTTCCTTCAGCATCTACAAATGAGTAAATTAAGTAGACTTTTATGACCAATCTTCTCTTTGTTTTTGTTTTTGTTTTTTGTCCTAAAGTCTTTTCCATTACTTGGTTTTGTTGTTCTTTGCATTATAAGCCCCCTTGATTTCCTGTAAATGTTTATTCTTTTAAAAAATAAGCCTCATTTTATTTTTGCTCCTTTTAATTTTCTCATTTCCATTAGGCATAAACTTTTAATTTTATCATTCTCATTAGACATGTCTGATCAATTTCTTTTCTTTTCTGTTAAAACTTTGTTTTTTTCTCAATCTTTCACTTTTCCACATCTGAGAGCAAATCGGGCTTATCAACCCTCCTCTCTCTCACTGTAGCCTTTCCTTATATTTTAAGAATTTATTCCTTTCATATATTTTCCCTCAGATTTCCTCTTGACTCATTCCCTACCCTCTTTCCTCCTTTGTATCTCCTTTGTGTCAATTTTCCCTTCTAGGTTTTCCTTAGTTTCCTCTTTTTTAGGTCTTTCTGTTCTTGCTTCATAACAAGAATGCCCTTGCTTCAGAAAACCTCCAGTAAATCCCCTGAACACAAGCAGGACATCTGGCCTCTGGCCTCTGGCCCTTATGCTCTCATACACCAACCTGGAGTCCTGGCGCCTCACCTGCTCTCCCGGAGCAGTCTGACTCTGTGCAGAATGCTTTCCTCTTTCCTCTAAGTATCTCCTGCTGCTCCTCCAAGACACCTTCCCTCGACCTTCCTAGCCTGGTTTAGTCAAATGTCATCTCTGCATCTATCACCCATGATTTAACCTCTTTATCAATAAAAGTTCAAGGCGGGATTATAAATTGACCTGTTTTTAAAAATGTCAGATATGGGGTGCCTGGGCAGCTCAGTCAGTTGGGCGTCTGCCTTCGGCTTGGGTCATGATCCCAGTGTCCTGGGATTAAGTCCTACATTGGACTCTCTGCTCAACAGGGAGCCTGCTTCTCCCTCTGTCCCTCTCCCACTCATACCTTACTCACTCTCTCTCTCTCTAAAAGAAAAAAAAAAGGTCAGACATAACAACAAATGAAGAATGCGTAAAACAAACATACAGCATATTGAATAATTATTTTTAAAAACCTGGGTCAGTACTCCCCCAAATTTCATGTATCCTTTTTTTGTCACACACACACGTCTTCCTCCCTCCTGAAAAATAACTGTTTTTCTTACCCTAAATGCTAATCACTTCCTCACTCTTCATTAGTTTTACCACCTTTGTATGCCTCCTTAAATGACAATGATTCATTTTTCCTGATTTCGAATTTTATAGAAATGGGATCACCCCATGGACAGAACACAAAGATCTCTTTTGTCTTCTTTCTTGCACTCAGGGCTGTGTTTAAGATTCTAGGTTATGATGTTTAGCTGTAGCTTGCTTATTTTCCCCTCTCTCCAGATTTCCATGGCATGAGACATTCCACAATTTATTCATTATGAAGTCGATGAACCCATTTGGAGCTACTGTAAGCACGGCCACTGAAAACATTCTTGGACAAGAAGCCTGGCACCCATGTGCCTGCATTTCTCCAGGTCAGGAATGAGAAAGAACTACTGAGTCACCGAAGGACATGCCAAACTGTCTTCCCAAGAGGTGGTAACAATTTACATTCCACTGGCCATCTATGGAAATTCCTTTTGATTCAAAGCCTCGCCTTCTTTGCCCATCTGATGGGCAGGGATGGGTATTTTTCATCTCTAATGCCCCGAGCTATCCAAATGACTGGTTTATAGAATGTGTTCCCATACATGTATTAATTCATAAAACTCCCTTATGTTTATGATTCATTACAAATCTATTCTGTGTGTGAAAACTTTCCAAGGATCTACCTTGGAGAAATTGGCTCAAGTGTGCATGGATGACACCTACTCTGATAACTTCCTTTCCTTGACATATAACAAGTTTCGCTGCACGGAAACTGCTGGTGCAGGGGATGCAGCTCGTGTAAACCTTTGTGCTGAGCAGGGGGAAGGAAGCTGTAGGATATAGCCCATGCCACTGCCTTCAGCCCTGAGATAAAGGACGGGCAGCACCCACTGAGTCTCCACATTCCTGAGCCTGTCAGGAGGGGCCTTTCCATCCCACCTTTCCATTCCAGCAATTCTAGGATCAAGAGATCTGGGCTTTCCAGGGACTTTCTGTGGAGTTCTGCTACCACTCGAGGCAAGATGCAAACAGAAGAGCTCATTTCTACCTCTGTCATAGGGCCCCTCCTGAAACTCTCCCCCTGAGCCCATCAATTAATAGATGCCTACCAGTACATTTTCTACAACTACAAAGGTTTTTTTAATTTAAATTCAATTAGCCAACATATGGTACAAATCTATTTGGATTGATTTTTTTAAATTAAAAGGTGCAAATGGTGACACATGGGACCAGACCCAACACTGTGTCTTCATACTTCTTTGGAGATCAATTACTGGAGAGGTAGTAGAAGTGAGATGGAGAGAAGTTGAACATGTTGAAGAACTGCCATCATAAACATGTGTACAGAGATTTTATTTTAATTCTAGCGAAATATTGCTAGTAAAAATTTCCACATTTAAAACCAAATGTCTCCTTTCATTTAGATGTTAATTGAATGCATGAGTTAATGCTTTATAAGTTTTTTAATTTAACTTTTGGTTAGGGTGTCTGTGAGAAGCCAGTTTTAAAATTCTAATTTTTTGAATATCTCACACTTTTAATATTTCCTCTATCGGGCAATAAGTGTTTGAAAAGCTTCCTCAAATTGAGTGTTAAGTACATGTCTATCAGACAGGTTATTTCAGAGCTTCCTCAAAAGTTGATAGGACAGGGGATGCCTGGGTGGCTCAGTCAGTTAAGCAGCTGCCTTCAGCTTAGGTCATGATCCCAGGGTTCTGGAATCGAGTCCCGCATCGGGCTCCCTACTTAGCTGGGAGCCTGCTTCTCCCTCTCCCTCTACCTGCCACTCTACCTACCTTAGTGTCTCTGTGTCAAATATATAAATCTAAAAAAAAGGAAAAGGTTGATAGGAAAGGCATGTGGGTGGCTCAGTCAGTTAAGTGTCTGTCTTTAGCTCAGGTCATGATCCCCAGGATCCTGGGATTGAGTCTTGCATCAGGTCAATGGGGCATCTGCTTCTCCCTCTTCCTTGGCTGCTCCCCTTGCTTGTGATTTCTTTTTGTCTCTCTCTCTCAAATCAATAATTTAAAAAAAAAACTTGATAGGAAAAGAGAATGTCATTAGAAAATTTTTGTGAATTGCTATAACACTCTCAGAAAATAATGTTTGAAATACATGAAAAAAAGACTCTCTGAGCTTCCCCCATTATCTGCCCCTCCTCCTTCATCGAATTCCTTCCTATTTGATGAATATAGAATCTCCTTGGTATATACTTGGACATTGTATATACTTGGACTTGTTCCCTGAACTTCATTTTCTATACTTGTAAAAAAGTGTTAAATTAAATAATATCTAAAATCACACACGAGCTTTAATTTCTGTGATGGATTGATACTGAGGCCCCAGAATTAATAAAGAAATAAAACTTTTATAGAAATCAGGATAAGATCATAGTATTTTACACACTCAAGGGATAAAACTACACAACAGTAACAAAATCCACTGCACACTTACTGGAATAGCTGAAATTTTTTTTTCCATATTAACATTAAAGACTGGCAAGGTTGTGGAAGTCTCCTACATGGTGGGTGGGAGTTTAAAATGTTATAACCATTTCAGAAAAAAATATGGCACTTCCTTATAAAACTCAATATACATTTAGCCTCTGATCCAGAATTCCACTCCTACTTAATTCATCCAAGAGAAAAGAAAATGTATCTTCACAAAAAGACTTTATAAGAATATTCATAGCAGTTTCTTTGTGAAAACCCCACAGTGGGAACAGCTTAGATGTCCATCAATAGGGAATTGAATGAACACACTGTGATGTATCTATACAAAGGAATATTAGTAATAAAAAAGACATTAAATATTAATTCATACTTCAATATGGATGAATCCCAAAACCTTTCAGAGTAAAAGAAATCAAACACAAAAGAGAATACAACTTGATAACAGTTTAGATTCTTCAAACAAATTCCCATTTGTCAAAACCCATGGAATGCTACATTTAAGATTTGTGCATTTTGTTTCACGTAAATTGCCTTTAAAGAAAACTAGAGTACTAGAAACAAATGTCAAAACCATCATTCTTGATATGCAGGCTGAAATGGTGGGGAGTGGGTGTACTAAGGTCTGCAACTTATTTTAAATGCATCAAAAATACGTCAGATTGATGGATGGAGGTGAAAGAGTGTTAAATATTAATCACGGTGTACAATGAGGGGGTAAATGGGTGTTCACTGTATAAGTGTTTCAACTTTTCTGTATGTTTAAAGAAACTTATAATAAAATGCTAGAGAAACAAATCAAAAAGAGAAGAAAAAAGAGGAAACAATGTACTTAATCATTTGTCAAATTGATAACAACACAGAAGGAAATATTTATCTCAAATGATTTTGAACATAACAGTCTATATAAACTTAGTGGGATATATTCTATATAGACCCTTAAAAAATTACAAACTTCATTTATTGGTTTTATTGTCAATAACAACATTGCTACTATTTTGAATCTATTGCACTTATACTGTAAGATAAAGCCAGCAAGCATGCCGTTATTGGTAGGAGCCAAGATTAACAGTGTAAAAAAAGAGACTAAAACTCAAATCCATGAGTTTGGGTGCCTGGGTGGCTCAGTGGGTTAAAGCCTCTGCCTTTGGCTCAGGTCATGATCTCAGGGTCCTGGGATCAAGGCCCGCATGGGGCTCTCTGCTCCTAGGCTCTCTGCTCAGCAGGGAGCCTGCTCCCTCCTCTCTCTGCCTACCTCTCTGCCTACTTGTGATCTCTTTCTCTCTCTGCCATATTACTAAATAAAATCTTTAAAACAATAAAAAATAAAAAAATAAAATCCATGAGGTTAAGTAAAAACTATGTAATGTTAATTACAATGGCAAAATGCAATACTTAATTAAAACTATCAATGGGAACTCATATGTTTTTAGAAACATATTCCCTGGAAGATGTTCGAAGCAGGACACCTAAGGATAACCAGTAACTCTGAACAAAGATCTTGGTTTCTGCAGGCTCCTCCTCCTTGCCCAGATATAACTATGATTTCTTGGAGAAATAGAAGATTCGAGTTCTCGGGGAGAGAAAGTGCAAAAATCACCTGGGTCATCTGGTTGCTAAAAGCAAGAAATTCAAAGATCAGTGAGTACCAATCAAACAAATTTTAGGGGTGTGGGCTCCATAAATACTAAGTGACTGAGACCATACTGGCAGTATCTATCATACCAAAGCAACACTCTGAAAATCATCCCCAAGTGCTTAGTGTTCTTCTTTACAGAGGAATTCCAGCCAATAATATAGAAGGAAGAACAGGAGACTTACAACCACTGAAGAAATAATTAATTCATGCAGGATCATCACTGGATGTAAAATCATTATGTAAATTACACTGGCGATATTGACATGACAGGATGTCAAAAGTACCCCACAGGGGCGCCTGGGTGGCTCAGTCGTTAAGCATCTGGCTTCGGCTCAGGTCATGATCCTGGAGTCCCTGGAGTCTCCTAAAATAGAAGATATTTTGAAATAACAGGAATTTAACTTAAGTTCGGGCAGGACTTCCAAAATCTGGAACATCAAACCACCTTGCACACTGGAAAGAAAAAAACAAATTACCAGACTCCACCCTATAGTGTAAGAATCTCTCTCTAGGTGGAACCTAGCATGGAATCTAGCATGTATTTTTTAAATCTCTCCAGGTAGTTATGATGTGACCTGCCTAACATGGAAATTCAGGGCCAAGTATGTAGGATTTTAAGGTGTAAAGGCTTATAGAACTCATGAGGTCAACGTTCCATCTGGTGCAAGAACCTCCATGCTGACATTTTGATATTTCCAAACTTTCCTGTCCTACACATTACATTATTGTCTTCAGTAGTTTATCAGATTGGCAGGAACTTTCTCTGTTAGGCCAGCCACCTTTGCAGAAAGAATGAAATAATATCTTTCAAAATGATGCAATAAAGGAAATGCCCAGGTTAAGCTGTGACTTAAAAATCCACATTTTAGGGGCCCCTGGGTGGCTCAGTCATTAAGCTTCTGCCTTCAGCTCAGGTCATGATCCCAGAGTCCCAGGATCGAGCCCCGCATCGGGCTCCCTGCTTGGAGGGAAGCCTGTTTCTCCCTCTCTCACTGCCCCTGCTTGTGTTCCCTCTCTAGCTGTGTTTCTCTCTGTCAAATAAATAAATAAAATCTTTTTTTAAAATGCATATTTTACTTTACAGAATGTAAACGTTTTAAAAAAGGTTTTATTTCTAAATAAACATGGGGCTTGAACTCACAACCTCAAGGCCAAAGTCATGTGCTCTACCGACTGAACCAGCTGCTGCTCCTCAGAAGGGAAAGTAAACTTAATAATTGCATATGATACAGTACCAGGCTCTTAAAAAATATTTTTCTTAGCTGAAAGCACATTCCAGGTATTAATATACCAAAATAGGATCTCAAAGTTGTACATCACAATTCATGAAATTACAAGATACACTTTTTAAGATGATTATTTTACCTATTTTTATTCCTTTTTAAGATTTTTTTTTATTTACTTGAGAGAAAGAGAGCATGAGTTTGAGCCGGGTCAGGGCAGAGTGGGGCGGGGAGTGGAAGAAAGAGAGGGACAAACAGACTCCCCGCTGAGCAGGGAGCCCTCCCCAGGGCTCTATCCTAAGACTCCTGAACCAAAGGCAGACACTTAACTGAATGAGCCACCCACGTGCTCCTAAAGACGATTATTTTAAAACAGGGACCTAGTGTGGAAGGCACAACTTAAAAATCATATTTTTTAAAACTGACCTCAGAGGCCTTTACTTTCATGTTTTACTCAGTTGTGATCTTAAGCAAAGAGCACTGTATTTAATTCATTCAGACCTCTTTTCAAATAGATGACAATTGATATTCACCTCCCTGCGTAATCATTCTTTAATTTTTCCTGAGGTCTCACCTTGAGCTGCTCACTAAGCTTGCCCTTGCATGGAACCAGCTTCAACATGAGTAGTTGGAGAGTTGACTGAAGATGGAGAAGAAAACAGCAAAACAAAATAACAGAAGCATAACAGAAATCTGTAATTTTGAAAAAGGCAAGTGATCATGGGTATGTGTACAATAAACTTAAATCAGAAAGCAAAGATGGAGGGGTGATTTTCCTCTAACATCACCTTTGAGAGCCTAAGAAATAATAAGAATAATTGAGAATGAATGCCCATCTGCTTCCAATATTCCGACTCTGATAGTGACATGGAGATCGCTCAGCAGAGAGCTGAGGACAGAGGAAGACCACAACTGTGCCCAAATTCCTTGGAATTTCTTATCCCTCTTTTGGGTATCAACTTCATTGAATTCTCTGAAAATTAAAGACTTCATGTTAAAGAAAATCATAGATTTGTGGTGTAAATGAGTAGGCAAATTTATAGTCACTTATTTACTTGGCAGGTATTTCCTGGGGACCTAGAACGTGACAAGCATTCCGTTGAGCTCTAGGATAGAGTGGTGAACAGGATCCTAGTTTTCTGGATATGATACATGTGCCTGGAATGCTACAAATAATCTGATGGTCTCATTCTCTTCAGTAGCTCTAAAAATGTGGGCTTGGGGACCATGGAGTCTTGGTCCCCATGGTGGACATGTCCAACATGGCACCAGCTTGAAGCAGGGAGTGACCCGATCCCACTGTGTAGGGAGAGAAAGCTCATTCATTTCCTTCAGATGAATAAGACCAGCCCTTAGGGAAGGAAATAAAATTATTCTTGCTTTAATCAACTTTTCCTGAACGTCCAAGTTTAGAGACCCCTTTAAGATAGAACCCCTCTAAGGGAGTCTGGGGACACAGTTGGTTGAGTGACCAACTCTTGGTTTCAGCTCAGGTCATGATCACAGTGTGGTAACATTGGGCACAGTATCAGGCTCTGTGCTCAGCACTGATTCTGCCTGGGATTCTCTCTCCCTCTTCCTCTGCCCCTTCCTGTGAATGTACCTGCTCTCTCTCTCTCTCTCTAATAAATAAATAAATCTTTAAAAAAAAAAGGAAAAAAGGTAGGACTCCTCTGGACTGACCCTAACCTCCACAGGGATAAACAGATCTGTCCCTTACTCATGGACTTTTTCCAGGAACCAAATTCACTAGATCGTGAGAATCCACTGGGCACTTATAGAAACAGGGATTCTTGAACCTCACTCTAGGCCTAATAAAGCAGAATCTCTAGAAATTTCTGTTCTTACCAAGACAGACATAAAATCAGGTGGCTATTTCTACTCTATTTCTAACTAAGTCCAGATATCTCCTGGTGGAGAATTTTTCAAAAAGAAAAAGAAATGTTAAGAAAAAAAACAAAAATTACCCTTTATTTCAAAGCCTGCAACCAAGAAAAATAATCAGATTGGCATTTCTCTTTTCATTTTTTCTATGAATATGCAGCACATGAGATCATACAAAAAATTTATTTTTGTTCTTGCAGATTTTCTTTGTCTACATGCACATGTACTGTGAACATGTCTGATTAGTATTTTATGGAAATAATTTCATTTAACTATTGTTTATTAAGAATGCCCTCTGGGCAGTCACTGTTTTAGGTGTTGGGATGCAGAAGTGACCAATTAGAAGGAAATCTGTGAAACAATGAGCTTTTATTCCAATAGCAGAAGAGGATCAAGAATCCAGCCAACTGATACGTTAGTGCCAGTGGCAGGAATGATGACATTGAGAATGAGAATGGGAACAATGAGAACAGTCGCAAGTATAAATTAATTTAATCCTTATAACAAACCTATAGGGCAGGCGACAGAATTACCCCCACTTTATAAATGTGAAAACAGAGGCCCCAACAGCTTGCCACCATCCCTAAGTATTTACAAGGTGCTGTGAAATAAGTAAGTAGGAAGACCAGCTTAGATCAGGTGGCTAGAAAGGGGGGGGTGACCCATCGTCAGGTTTTGGGTTGCCTGGCCAAGAATTGAAGCCTACTGATGGACTGAAAGAAAATTCAAAACCTGCGTGAGATTAAAGTAAAGCAGGTGTCAGAAAATGGGATTGGGGAGCAAGAGAGGGAGCTATGCGCAGAGAGAGGGCAGCCCTGCCGGTGTGGGTCACCTCCATGTTGTTGCAGGTTTCTAGTTTGGTTTTGGGGAGGCAATATTTTTACCCTGCTTTGTTGTAAAGCAGGAAACACTCATTCACTGCAACTGACATTTCCACCTGGGCCGACTCACCTGCAGGCAGGTTTCATATCCAATGTTTGTCAAACCGATTTGCAGAGAGAAGGAGGGAGCAGCGGGGCGGGCCTGGGCAGGTCCAGACAAAGTGGGAGCCCAGCTGAGCCCTGCGGCAGGAAGACGCAGGTGCTGAGGACAGCCTCTGCCCAGGGAGCCTTAGGGGTAGAGACTGAGGAGAGGGAATTCCTTCAAGTAGTGAAACACAGCTTCTGATCCGAGACCACACCCGCTGTGATGAAGCCAGGAAGCCACCAGAATGATGACAAATTACCATCTAATGAAAAAATAAAAGCAAAGCACTAAGAAGTGTCAAACACATAGGGAGTGGTGTGGCTCAGACAGCTCAGTGCTGGACTCCTGACTTTGGTTCAGGTCTTGATCACAGGGTTGGGAGATTGAACTCGGTGCCTCTGCTTGAGATCCTCTTTCCCTCACCTTCTGTCGCTCCCCTGCTCTCTCTTCAAAATAAATTATTAACTCTTAAAAAAAAAAAGTGTCCAACGCCACAAGTGCTGCTCTCTTCATTGATACAGAAACACCTTTATGTCTGATGCCTGAGCAGAATGTGAAACCAACTGATTCCATCCCATCTCACAACACTGTATGACACGGGGTAAATTCCTTAATTCCTTTGACCCTCATTTTCTCTATCTGCAAAATGGACACCAAAATAGTACCTACCTCATGTTTAAATGAGATAGTACGTCAGCAATCTTAGCAGATGATATTAGCATAGAGGCTTAGATATTATTGATGACATGACTGGGACCCCAACCCAGACCCTTACATTCACCTGTCCTTTCTCATACTTCTGACACTCCCACTCCAGCACTGTTGTGTGCCTCCAACTCATCTCCATGATGTCTCCCTCTTCTGACAACTATTTCCTTCTGGCAACTATTCCTTCCATCTTTCTCTCTCCTAGCTCCTTCCCTCAGCTGAAGCCTGAGTCTATGGCAAGAATATCACTGCCACTATGGTCTTCTCAAGACAAGCACAAGGTCAGAAGCAGATGGAAACAAGCCTTCCTGTGCTTGCACGATGGCATTTCTTCATTCCTACCCCCCTTCCCCAACACCCCCTTTGAAATACATGCATGTCATTAGCCCATCCACTGTCCCCACCCCTTAGCCCCCAACTGTCAGTGAAGGTCTTGGTCAATTCTGAACATTCTGTGAAGGCTTGAGCACAAGCCCATAGTCTCCCCTTCCATGCCTGTTGCTGGCATTAGTTTAGGCGACTTTGTGCCGACATGGCCCAATATCACTTATGAAATGTCCCCCTCCTCAAAGGAAGCTTCAATTCAGCCTCTATTTATAACTCAGAGTTAGGGAACATGCGAAATCTCGGCATAAAAATGCAAATCAACAAGACCCAGATAATAAGAAACTACAGAACACATGCCCTTGTTTCTCCAAAACATAAATCACAAAGATGAGGATGTAAGAAACATATATAAGAAAGAAAAAGAAACAAAGCAAACAAATGCAGTGTGTGGACCTTATCTGGATTTTCATTCAAACAAATTCAACTGCAAATATATATATATAAATATATAAATATATATAAATATATAAAATATATAAAATATAAATATATATTATATATATTTGCAGTTGAATATGCACATATTTATATATATACATATTTGCAGTTGAATATATATATATATATACACATACACATATATACATACACACACACACAACTTTTGGGGGGAAACAAAGAGGGATTTTTTTTCAAACAGGGATATTTTAATGCTTGCTGGTTATTTGATGATATTAGGGAATCAGTGCTGATCTTTAGATCTATGATAATGAAAGTGTTCTTGTATTTTAATTAAATATTTATAGACCGAGTACTTTGGTATGTGGGAATTGCTCCAACATAACTCAGGGGGTATAGAAGTGGGAAGAAATGAGTTGGGTGTTCTAGGTCTAACAAGATGGCCATTGGTTGGTTGAAGCTGTGTGGTGGGGGTGAGGGGGCATGTTTTTGTATAACTCTCTGCTTTTGTGTGTGTGTTTTTTTAAGATTTTATTTATTTATTTGACAGTGCCTTTCTACTCTAGTTTTCACTGTGTTCTCACCATTTCTCACATTACTCTCTGTTGCTTTCCCTGCTACTTCTACTTCTATTTTCCTCCCCCACATCCCTTTCCCCCTGCTTAGACTTCTTCACAGGTTCCCCAATGTTCCCATGTTCAAGTTCAAACCACTAGACTTGGTTGAGGTAACAGTTTCACTTCACCTGCAACTACTCCTCCCCACCCCTACTCCTTGCATACTTTCCACTTAATCCAGTTTGCCAAACTGGTGGCACGGTTGACATTTTGGATGGGGCAATTCTTCATTGTGCAGGACTACCCTGTGCATTCCAATAGGATTGGCATCCCTGCCTCCTACCCACTAAATACCCATACTATCCCACCTTCAGACATTATGAGAACTGAAATATGCCCCCAGATATTTCCAAACATCTCCTGCTTTTCCAAATGGGTAGCTCCTACTGGCCACTTACACCTCAGCTAAAATATGGAACCATACACAGTTGCCATCCCCATAGTTCAAGAACATCGAATACTGGCTATTTAATATGATTCAACCAAGTATTCTTCCCTTCTGGAAACCCTCACCACTGATGCCTTATAGAACTCTGTGACTCTCTTTATTCAAATGCTTACACCATGTGTGGTAATAGCTGATTTTCTTGTCCCCTCCCTCTCACCTCACTACGTAACCCTAATTACCTGGGAGCAAAAGTCAAGTCCTACCTTTATCTCTAGGTATTGCAAGCTTCTTGGCTCAGTACCTGGCACATAATAGGAACTAAATCTTTGTTTGATGAATAAACAAACAGGATATTGAGCATACTTTCCCTGATGACTCAGTGTTATTATTCTTGGGCATAGAGACAACTTCCAGGTTGAATGAGCCATTTAAAGCTCTTGGCTCCACACCAATGACCCACCATTGCCTCGCTTTATGGGTTTGTGTGTCTGGATTTTGCATCATAGCATCAGTGTGCCTGCCTCCAGTGATCCTTCGTGGCCTTTGGAGTCTAAGGCAAACAGTCCCGAGTGCTATTTCAAGCCAAGGACTTTGCTACTTGAACTCTGTGATAGTCACTCCCCTGGTTGAGGACCCTTCCATCTTTTGTCTGGGTTCTTGCTAAGTTTCACACAGCTCAAGTCTCTCCTCTGCTTTGTGAGGCAATCGGCTCCTAGAACCCTCTGCCTTGTCATTTTCTTTTTGGAAACTGCTTAAGGGTGACTCTGGAGGGCTTTCGAAATAGAGAAATGTTTCTGTGCTGACATGGCCCATTCCTAGGTCCCTCACTGGTGACAATGATGGACAAAGGGATTTCTCAGGGCATTTTCTCAGTGGTTATTATGCCTCCAAAGTCACAAAGTGTATAGGTACACTTTAATTTGAAAAGTTTTATATTGATAAACCATGAGCTATGGATCTCTAATGGAGCTATAGATTTTCTAATTTTTGATTTGGATGACTTTGAATTAAAAAAAAACCTTTTGATTATAATTCACATAGAGTGAAAACCAGGACCATGAGGAACAGAGAAAGGGGAACAGCCAGGGACAAGTGAAGGGAGAAATACGATCCCCCCAATTTTTAGATTTTCTGTCTCTTTATATATTAAACAAATTTTAATACATATCTTAAAAAGTGCCATATAACTCTATCAACAAGCAATTCTTAGTTCATTCTTTCATTTTCAATATTTATTTTTGTCATCATTTTTCTCTTTTATAGGATAATTACAACAGTTTTAGAAACAAAACAAGGTAGAAGAATATTAGTTTTTCACAAAGAGCTTGCTTCTTACAAGAAAGTCCATATAACCTCATTCCTCTGAACATAATGTTATACCTCATACTAAACCAAATAGCTTATAGGAAATGAGTATTAAATAGCAAAAACACACACAAAAAGACTTATGTATATATATATATAAATAACATAAAATAGAGTTAATGTGATCACATCTAATGTGATGCTTAACAAAGCAAACTATGATGCAATATGTATCAACTTCATTAACTGGACAAGTCCAGTGGAGCACGAATTCTCAACCACCCACTCCAGCCAGATTTTGTACATGGGCTCTGTCCAATTCTATTCCAGAGAGCATCTGTTTTACATCTTCTTGACTCTGTGGCTGTAAAGAGAATAAGAAGAAAAAATGAAGAAACGACAAGGCGACTGGCTGGGAGGAATGACTTTTGTACCTAAAGATTGCCTCTCATTCCTTAATCTCATCCCAGGATGCCAGCACTCGAGAGTCTGGAGGGGCAAATCCAGGATCAGAGAGGAAGGGCATTGGCCAGCCTCACTCAGCTAGCTAATGGCAGATACAGGACCCAACAGTTGGGTTGCGTCTTTATATTCAGTGCCTACAGCACCTTTGTGTTAGGTGACTTCTGTTTGTATTGATAAAATAAAATATTACATCACTGTAAATCACAACTGTTGATCCTTTTTTGACTATTTTTCAGTTTTAATTTTTTTTAAAGATTTTATTTATTTGACAGAGAGAAACACAGCCAGAGAAGGAACACTAGCAGGGGGAGTGAGAGAGGGAGAAGCAGGCTTTGCGCCGAGCAGGGAGCCCGATGTGGGACTCGATCCTGGGTCTCCGGGATCATGACCTGAGCCGAAGGCAGTCGCTCAACCAACTGAGCCACCCAGGTGCCCCTACTTTTCAGTTTTTAACAAAATTTCATGTAGTCTGTAAATTATATAAATAAGAGACATCTTTGCAACAAAAGTCAAGGAGTTAGTGACTATCAAATGCATAGGAGACTCTGATACATCATGGGAAAATCACTAAATTTTTTTAAAAAGATAAAAATGATGTATGAATGGAAAAAAATGAATTTTGTTTTCATGGTGCAACTCAAATTTCCCCTTAAAATTCTACACTGCTGGAGAACCTGGGGTGGTTCAGTTGGCTAAGAGACCACCTCTGGGGTTCTGCTCAGGTCATGATTCCAGGGTCATGAGATCAAGCCCCACGTCGGGCCCCATGCTCAGCAGAGAGTCTGCTCAAGATTCTCTCTCTTCCTCTCCCTCTGCTCCTCCTCCTGCTCTTTCTCTCTCTAAAATAAATAAATAAATCTTAAAAAAAATAAAATAATTATAATTCTATAGTGTTTAGGTTCCAGCAAGCCTATGATCCACTCCTCTGCACATGATCTTTGCCCCAGACATTTGAGGAGGGGCTGATGGCAAATGTCCCATACCTGAGGATTTGTACAGCCATTTTCACCCAGGTCTTCTTTGGATCTGCACACACAGCCAATTTTCTCTTTGTGTAAAAGCTTTAAAATAAATAAATAAATAAATAAATAAATAAATAAATAAATAAAACAAAAAATCATAAAATTTGATTTGTGCCTAAAGGGTTTTGAATTGTTATTCACACAGCATGCAATGGAAAGTTTGTTTTCCAACGGACTGCTCTAGGCACTAAGCATTTTATTTATTTCAGGGTTGAAACGAAATACAAAAAATAAAATTTTTTTGATAAAGCTTGATGCAGGAAAAGAAAGTGATTCTCTCCTACTTTCTCTGTATTTTAACAATTAGCTGTGCAATAACTGGAAAATAAGTCTCAGAATTGTTATTTAATTTCTTTGCTGGTGGTTACACAAAATACGTGTATATCCAACCAATAACCTATATCATTCTGAAGTATAATATCCTATATGAATCAAGAGTATTACATGTGGAAGTATAATAACTCTGAATTTTTGCTCACAGCCCCAACCATTCTCTGGTAGAAGATGCTCACTTCAAAATTTATGTCTCCCATATTTTTTCTGATATGACATGTTAATAGCTTATAAGTGTATCTTTGAAAGTGATTTTGCCCTCAACTATCTCCTTTAAAAAAAAAACTAAGCTTTTGCCTTATTCCAGTCCTATTTAAACTTTGGAATACATATGTACTATCAAAACAAACATATCCTTGCCTCATCAGTTATTTCTGAAACCCCAGAATTTATTTTGAAAAAAGAATTTATTTTGAAATTCCCACATACTCCTGGCATAATCAATTAATAACTTACATGACGGCATTGATGTCACAAGCTTCATTAGCCAGTTGCTGTGCAAAGCCCACAATAAAGTTGGGATGAAGGATGTGTTCTGTATATCGAAGACAGCAATCAAAGTTGCTTGCGGCTGAAAAGAAATTAAAGGTATTGAGTATACATGGTTGAATTTATCCTGTAATAAGTATTATAGAACTACTTGAAGTTGTAGCTGTATATGGTAAATATTTAGAGAAACAGTTGCAACATCTTTGAGACATGATTTAAGGTCGTTTCCAGCTCTCCTAAAAAAAAAAAGAGGGGAGGGACTTATGTGCTGTGCTATTTTGGTTCAATAATACAGTTTAGAAACCTGTGACTTCTAACAAAAGGAATAACTCTAGCGAGAAACACAAACTAGACAGTGTTTTATTTAAGTTTATTATAATTATAATCACTCAAGAATATGACTATCTTCCACTTGAAAAAACTCTTATAGATAACCTTCCAAATTCAGAAAATGAGTAAATATGGAGTTTTTAATCTACTACTTAGCACCAAGCATTGAGAGGAGGGGATTGATAAGAAGTTACAAAGGAAAATGCAATTTATAGGAGCTGCAAAAGCACTTTGAAATTGTGATATTAATGGAAATATTTGGATCATAAAAGTTCAACACATGCATTTCCAAGAATGCATCTGTTGCTAAAAGTGATGTACTCTCACAGTCATAAAGCAATACTCAGACACTCCCCAGGTTGAATTATAACCTGCTGTAAGGTAAGGGATAAATGTTATCTCTAAGTGGGCAAGAAATGGCCCAAAGCCATGTAATGATGGAGAAGTCAGATGCCATAGTCTGCCTCTAAAGGATGAGTTTTGGACTTTACAAAAACTATTTAGGTGGGAGGTGAAAAAGTTGGAAAAGTGGAAGTGTGTCCTACATTTCAGATGACCCTATTCACCTGTAACATGACACAATTTACATCACTCCCAACATTAACACTTCGTCCTTGTTGTGGAGCTTGGGGGCCGCTAAGAAAGCAGCCACCCCAAATATCTGCTGGGAGTGAGAGCAGAGAAAATAAAAAATCCTGATCAGCAGCAATAACCATGCTTTCCTCACTCACCAACGAGCTAACAACTTCCATCACTTCCGAAGACTTTCTAACAGGCTCCCATTCCTTGGGGACCCCTAGGGAAGCTCAAGGTTTAGAGGAGAATGAAAGCAGTTCTTTCTCCTTTGTCAGCAGAAAGACTGATACTTACCTTCTGACTTGCTGCAGAGGTGGAGTAGCAGCACTGACATCAAAGCAGCCAGGAGCAAGTTCTTGCTACTGCACATTGTTTTCAGCTCAAAGAATAAATCTGCTCAGTGTCGAGTACCCAGAGCTCTGGGAGTGATGCTAGTTTCTGACAGCAGCCTGGGCCTGGGATGGCCCTACTTATAGCAAATATTGGGAATGTACACAGAAGGCGTGTTCTGACATGGGTTTTCCCCCATTGATCAACCTGCCCCATCATGTCATGTCATCACAGAAAAACCACAGGGAAAACTTCCTGCCTTTCCCTAACGTTGGGAAGCTGAGAAGGTCAGGGTACCGGGCTGGAGTTTGAGAAGGGGAAAATCCTGTTAAATCCTCTGGGTTTGTGAAGAGGGAAAGCAGCCCGTTCCTGTGGCTCAGAAAAGGGTTTCATGGGGTTTTTACTTAATCTCTTGTCCTTGAAAAGAGAGGACAAAGATTAACAATAATACAAAGTTCAGCCCTACACAGGAAGACTACAGGACTCTATTGTTATACTCTATTTGCTTTCCAGAGTCAGCTGGGAGCAGGAAGATGAGACAGGATGCCAGGCATACTTGGGGATGCATTTATAATTGCATAGTTGGTGCTCAGCTATCCCCAAAGACCTGGAATTTCTAGGCTACCATTCAGATTAGGTAATATTACAATGTTGTAGCAGTGTTCCTAATGTTAGTGGAAAATACCAGCCCTTAAATAAGACTCAAGTCTCAGTTTCATCTTGATGTCACATCGATTCTTTTAAGAATCTTCTATGTTTGAATGACTCTAAACAATATTGTAGCCCAGAAAATAATCCCCACCTGCCCTTAACTCTGCATGCTGAGGTAGTTCTATAGCTCAACACAAAGCCTCAGAAGAGTTGAAGAAAAAAGACAATCAACAAAATCATTGCCAAATAATAGTGATAATGATCATAATGTAACATGAATCCCTAACCTATGATGGTATAATGAGAACTCCCCACAAGGGAGAATATCATCCTATGTTAGGAATTAGATGTGCAAGAAGGGAGTTTTGGTGATAATGTAATTTTTTTCTATCTTATCATAGGCATGGTTGCACATATATTAGAATTTCTAGAACTATACATAAGAAAAAAAATGACTTGTATGATTTATTTTAAAAATACATTTAAAAAGCATTGACATCATTAAACAAAAACTATCTACTGAACACAAATATGTTGAAAGTAAATAGGTCAAAAAAAGAGAGACATACCATGTAAGCTGTAAACAAAAGAAAACTGGAGTTGCTATATCTGGAAACATAGATTTTAAACTAAAAATTGTTACTGGAGATAAAGAGGGAGTTCCATAATCATAAAGGATCGATCCATTGAGAAGATACTAGGATTATGACTATACATAACACCTAACAATAGCACCCAAAAATATATGAAACAGAACTGACAGAATTGAAGGGAGGAATAAATAATTCAATAATAAAAGTCAGATACTTCAATATCACACTCCAATAATGAACAGAAAAACCAGACAGAAAATTCACAATCAATAGTGTAAACCAACTACACCCAACAGTCATCTATAGAACACCCTACAAGAGAACAGGCATCCTCTTCAAGTGCACATAAAATATTCTCCAAGATAATTCATATGTTAGGTCATAGAACAAGTCTTAATAAATTTAAAAGAACTGGAATCAAATATTCTTTCAAAACCACAAGGGAATTAAATTAGAATAAACAATAGAAGCAACTTTGGGAAATTTACAATAATATGTGGATATTAAATAATATATTCCTATATAACCAATATGTCAAGAAGGAATCATAAGGAAAGGAGAAAATAACTGAAATAAGTGAAAATGAAAACACAGCGTACCAAAATTCAGTGGTGGTACAGCAAAAGTACTGCTCAGAGGGAAATTTACAGCAGGGATCCATGGAATAAGAAAAAGCAAAACAATAGAGGAAATCAGTGAAACTAAAAATTGGTTCTTTGACGAGGTCAACATTAGCAAGCTTTAACTAGACTGAACAAGACAAAGCAGACACGGGGTGCAGGGAATGAAAGAGGGCTCATCATCACCAACTCTAAGAAGTAAAGAGGACTATGAACAACCATATGCCAACTAATTAGATAGTATAAAGGAAAGGGAAAAATTAGTAGAAAGATACAAATTCTGGAAACTAGCTCAAGAAAACAGAAAATTTAAAATCTCTGTAACAAAGACATCATATTGGTAACTAAAAATATTTCCATAAAGAAAAGCCCAGACCTACACAACTTCATAGTAAATTCTACCAAACACTGAAAGAAAAATTAAAAAACCAATACCATCACAAACTTTTCCAGCAAGTAAAAGAGGAGGGAACAATTTCTAGCTTATTCTATGAGACCGGTATTACACTGATATCAAAGTAAGATAAAGACACCACAGGAAAATAAAACTACTGGCCAATACCCCTTATCAATACAGACACATACACTAAAATACCCAACAAAACATTAATAAATGGTATCCAGAAACATATAAAAAGGACCATGTACCATAACTAAGTGGGATTTATCCTAGGAAATGTAATACATATTATTAACTTGATTTAAAAAATTATGAAAAGCATTTGAAAAGATTATGAAAAGCATTTGACAAAACCTCACACCCTATTATAATAAAAACACTCAACAAACTAATAAGAGGAAAGAACTTCCTCAACATGATCATCCATGGAAATCCCACAGCTAATCTCCACAGCTAAGCCCAAGACAAGGATGTCTATTCTCACCAGTTCTATTCAACATTGTACTAGAGATTCTAGCCAGGAGAACTAGACAAGAGAAGTCACTAGACAGGGGAAGTCACCCAGACTGGAAAAGAAGAAGTAACTGTGTTATGTGTAGATGACATGATTTTATATAGAGAAAATATTAAAGAATCCACTAAAAAAAAACTAGTAAGTTCAGCAAGGTTGCAAACTTGAGATCAATATACAAAGATCAATTGTATTTCTATACACTATCAGTGTTCATTGATAATAATGTTCACCTGAAAATGAAACTAAGAAAATCATTACCTTTATAATAGCATCAAAAAAGAATAAAATACCTAGGCATAAATTTCATAAGAGATGTGAAAATGAAGCTAAACCACAAAACATTACTAAAGAAATTAAAGAAGATTCCTAAATAAGTTGAAAGACATCCCAGATCATAAATTGGGAACACAACTTTGTTAAGATGGCATACCCCTCAAAAAACTGATCTGCAGATTCAACACAATTCCTATCAAAATGCCAGATGGCTTATTTGCAGAAATGGAAAAGCCAATACTCAAATTCATATGGAATTATAAGAGATAGCAAATAGTCAGAATAAACTCAACACAGAAAAGGAAGAACAAAGTCAGAGGACTTTCAGTTTCTGATTCCAAAATTTACTATAAAACTATAGTAATTAAGACATGTGATACAGGCATAAATGTACACACATAGATCAATGGAATAGAAGTAAGAGTCCAGATATAAACTCTTTATAAACTGACTTTTATTTTTTATGGCCGAGATCATTCAATGAGGAAAGAGAAGTTTTTTCAATAAATGGTGCTGGGACAACTGGATATCCACATATAGAAGAATGATGTCAACCCTCTACCTCACAACATGCGCAAAAATTGATGCAAATCATAGACCTAAATAAAAGTGCTAAAATATGACATTCTTAGAAGAAAACATAGGGTAAATCCTCATACTCTTGGCAGTGGTTTTTTTTCAAATATAATGGTAAAAGCTCAAGCAATGAAATAAAAAACAAATAAACTGGGCTATAACAAAACTATAAACTTTTGTGTTTCAAAGGTTACTATCAAAAATGTGAATAAAACAACCCAGAAAATCATAGGAAATAATTTGCAAATCATATACCTGAAATGGGACTTCTACTTATTTCCAGAATATATGAATTCTTATAAATCAGTAATAAAAATATAAACAAAAAAGTAATAAAGTAATAAAAAGATAAACTATTGAAAAATGGACAAAATATCTGAATAGACGTTTTCCCAAAGATATGTAAATGGTCAACAAGCACATGCAAAGATGTTCAATGTCATTAGTCTTTAGGGAAATGTAAATCCAAACCACAATAACATGTAACTTCACACCCACAGGACTGGCTATAATCAAAAAGATGGATAAGAAATGTTGACAGTGACATGAAGAAATTGGAACCCTCACACACGGTTGATGAGATGAAAAATGATAGTCAGTTTGAAAAACAGTTTAACAGTGCCTCAAATGGTTAATCATGGAATTACTGTATGATTCTGCAATTCTACTCCGAAGTAGACATCCAAGATAAGTAACAACATATACCCACACAAAAACTTGCCTGTGAGTGTTCATGGCAGCTTTATTCATAATTGCCAAAAAGTAGCATCAGTCCAAATGTCACCACCCGGTGAATAGATAAATAAAATGTGGTAAATTTGTACAATGGAATATTATTTGGCAATAAAAATGAATGAATAATACGGATGAATAACAATACGGATGAATCTCAAAACACTGTATTAAGCGGAAAAATGAGCATAAAAGGTCATGTATTATATGATTTCATTTATATGTAATGTTCAAAAGTGGTAAATCTATAGAACCAGGAAGTAGAATAATGATTATCTAGGGTAGGGTGGAGTGTCAGGGGAAAGGAAGGGGAATGGAGCATGATTGCTAATGGGTATGTGGTTTCTTTTATAATCTAAAAATAGGTGGTGGCAATGATTGCATAACACTTTGAGACACAAACTGTGCACTTGGAAATAGTGAATTTTATGGTGTATGGAGTATATCTCAACAAATCTCATAACAACAATAAAAACCTCTCCACCTACCTAGGTATAACATCCACACCAACCCACAGATCCTATCTCCTTCTCTATGACCATTCTTCACTGCTTGCAGTCTCTCTGCATTTTTCCTTCTTCTATTCCTTTATCTATCCTCTTCTCTTCCTTCTCTCTCTCTGAATCACATTAGTTTTTTGAACAGATTATTTGGGTACTTTTTTATAGAGATTAAAATTGCATTTCCTAATGCTTATTTCAATAGATGTGTCACTTAAACATTTTTTTAAATGTTACCTTTAACTGATTTTTTAAATCAATGACCATATTAATGGGAAGTTAACATAAAATTATTTCAAACATAATTTATTAGAAAACTGTTTATGACACTGGAGTTTATTTTCTAGCTATTCTTTTCAAATATCTCAGACATATTCCTAGTAAGTCCTAATTCCTACACGCAGTAGATTCTTGTGTCTTTCTCTTCCCTTCCCCCCCTGCCCCAGCTGACAAGTGTCTTATGTGGCAAGTACTTAGTGGTTTATGCAGATGTCTAGAACATGATTAAATTCAAGAGAACTTACAATAACAGAATTAAACACAACATGAATAACTATAAAACAAGGTAATATGGGGCAAGGGTCATATTCATATACATAAAACATTTTCATAGAAATTGTTCACAAAATGTGATCATTAAAAAGTTAATTAACTCCCTTTTTATTTCTGTGACAGATAAACATGAAATGTGTCATCTTGACTAATGGTGTGTCCGTCAAAAACTGTTTTCTTTCTAATAGGGTTCCATGAACAATTTTTGAGAAGATGATAGGAGTTCCCTTTAAAACAACATGTATTGAGCACCTACTAGGTGCTAGATATTTTGGTAGAGAATGTGCTGTGAAAGCAAAGAAGCATGATGTTTGATTCCAACAAGAAGAGATAAACAAAAGACCAGCCGACCTGAGCCCCCTGGCTTCCAGAGTGGGGGCTGACTACAACTGAGCTTCAGTGACAAAAAGGTTCTTTCCGTGGGATTTGAATTTTTACAAATTGTAGAACTTCTAAGCTACCGAAGCACAGAGACCTTCTAGTTCAATATCTTATTTTAAAAATGAGGACACCAAAGCCAGAGAGATGTTTTACTTTGTCAGTGTGGAACCACGAAGACCAGAGCTGGACAATCTTCTCTCTAAGTTAGGGAATTATTCCTCGTTTCCTCCTCAAAGGTTTATTAACTGATTGTCAAATGGATGGTATTATGTATCACTAGCCGTCACTTTCATTTCTTTCAGATAGTAATCCAAGTCAAAGCTTCCATACAGGCTTGATCATACACACCAAATACTGAGGTATTAGAGAGATCACTAAACACAAGAATAATAAACCACAACTTCAATGGATGGTTAGCAGCAATACAAATTTCTACAATGGTACTTAAAATGAACAAAGTATCTTGTTTCTTGGCATCTTGGTTTGGATTCCCTGAAAGCAGAGCCTCAAGTACAGATCATTTATTTGAGTGATAAGCCTGGGAAACAAGAGTGAAATAGGAAGGAGGAAGGAGGAAAAGCTTTCAAGGTCATTCTGTGGACACCACAGAATTGATTCCACTAGAGCCTCCTGAGAACCAAACAGACGTCTTAGAATTATCCCCCTGAAAGATGGCATACAGAGGGATACCATCCAGCTGGTTCACATCCCTCATTAGTTGAGGACTGTCTCCAGGAATCTTAATCATCCTATATATTCAAGCTTTCCCTGGGAGGGGAAAGATTAGTCTAGTGTTCTCCCTCAGCCCTGAGAGTTTCCTAGAGCAGAAAGACAAGCAGAATTTAAGCTAAGTTATTGTCAGTGGGGTGTGATTTGAGCTCATTCTACCACAGCAGAGGCTGAAATCAATGATACCTGGGCTCCAAAAGGACCTACTATAATTGGCTTAGAAAAGGAAATTCGGTATAAGTAACTGTGAAGAACTTTATCATACATGCTAACCTCAAATGGAGGCATAGACCCCAGGAAGACAGCCTCATGTTGTAAAATGTCTTCTCCAGAACACACTGCCAATCCACAGCTCGTTTTCTTGTGTCCCATTTATCCTGGGATAAAAGCTTTGGCTTAGAAAATCATTATGCTGCAAGAATGTGTAGTCATACTAAGAAATACTTGTTTACTGGGTTCAGGAAAACCAAGGCCTAATGGTTCTAAGGCCTCAAAAGATCGCCATTACCACTAAAGTGATGGTCAAAAGAAGAGTAAGCAAAGGATGTCACTTTGATCTGCAGCAACGGCCAGAGACAAGGTGCTGGGATCAGTGCATCAGGAGGCAAAGCAATGGGATGAAGAAGACTTCTACCTTCAACGTCAGTCCCAACATTAAATAAGATACACTCATCAAATATATTTTATCCAATTCTTAAGGGGAATATATCAGATACCAGTTTTCCAAAAAGTATAGGATGTCATTCTGTATTAGCCACTGACAGACTCATGCTACATTGCTTCTTTTCAGGAGCCAGAAGTCACACCACTGAGAGGTTGTTGCAGGTCACTTAGAACAGGGAGCCAGCTCTCTTCCGCATTCCTACAGGCTTGTTTAAGCCAAAGTAAAGAGCCTATGTAACTAGTCCTGTGATAACTGGCATTATTATCTCCAAAGGGCAGTCTTGAGAATCAACATGTAAATTTTTGAGTGAGCATTTGGACACCCACCTGAGTCAATGACCAAAGAAAGTGGTGTTCCTTATATGTGTGAAAGCAATATACTCCATTTTTGGCCTACTGAGAGCCCTTCCAGTAGAGATTTAGTTTCTCTGTAGAAAGAAAAATGAACATAAACATCATCTAATTCTTCTCTGTATTGTTTATCCTGACCAGGAGGCTGTTTAATTGCCTCCAGATTTCCAGATCGTCAGTTTCTGTGTAGCCACAGCACAGGAGTCCCCAATAATGACAAGTGGGGAGTAATCAAAAGGGCTGCTTTAGGAGTCATACATGTAACCAGAGATGCAAACCAAGCCAAAGCTTTCTGTGCAGGGCCTAGAATATCACCTTTCCCAAAGCCAGCAAGGTCGGGCAATCAAATAATATGAAGATGACATAATGAGGTTGGTCAACAGAGAAGATGGCAGTCCTTCCCTGCATTCACATCTTCTCTAGGAGTAAAACAAACAAACAAACAAAACAAAACAAAACAAAATACATAAACAACAACAACAAAAAACCCTGCATTTGGTGGTCTGGTATTCAAGTCAGTGGTGGACTTATCCAGAAATAGGACAGTTGGATCTGTAATCACTTTTGTTTCCATGCTGGCCTTCTCTCTGTCTCCTCTAGGCACACCCCAGATGAGCTGGTTTTCCACTTGGAGTCCACCACTTTGAGTAATAACTCTTGAATAATTTTGTGAAATGTGTTCATTTTTTGTCTGACTGCCCACATGCGCCATTTTCTCTTTTCATCAAAGTCCCCATCATGTTATCATCTTGGACTTCATGACCTGTAGTACTTTTGAAGTCGGCCTGTTGTGGGGTTCCATTTAGCAGAATATCTCCAGAGATATAGCAGGCCTTCTTCTTTGCAGCCATGATGACTCACAAGTATTTTTCCCCAGTAGAGCACCCCAGGGTAGCATTAAGACCAGGTTTCATCATTCTGTGGACATCTTTTTTTTTTTTTTCAAAGATTTTTATTTATCTATTTGAGAGAGAAACACAGCCAGAGAGGGAACACAAGCAGGGGGAGTGAGAGGGGGAGAAGCAGGCCTCCCGCCGTGCAGGAAGCCCAATGTGGGGCTCGATCCCCGGTCTCCAGGATCATGACCTGAGCTGAAAGCCGTCGCATGACCAACTGAGCCACCCAGGCGCCCTGTGGACATCTTTAATAATCAGTTCTCAACCTACTAGGAAGCCACTCTTCCCTTTCACTCAATAGCAAATATTAGGAAAACTTAGCACAGATCAAACAGATAAAATCCCAGAACATTTGGAGGGCCCAAAGGTGGACCATTGGTGCTTGTTATTGACATAGGGAAAATGGAAACCTTTTTGTAGACATCTGAAAAATAACTTTTCCACCGTGCTGCCATGGGATGGAATGAATCTTTCCTATAGAATTCCAGATAGAACTCTGACTTATAGAATTGCTGGGCTGCTTCTTTCCTGCTGTGGAAAATCATCCTTACTCAGTCTTGAATTTTAAAACATATACATGTTTATTCACACAAATACATACAAAAATATACACACATACATGCACACGCACATATACAAAGGGCAAAATAAGAAGGGAAGGACAGAATGCAAAGTATAGTCACACAAAGGAAAGATCCAGAAGGGATACCTCATTTACATGGACCCTCCTATTCACTGAAGAGGAAGTAGAGAGATTTACTCACTTATTCAATGAAGATTCATTGGTCATATTTAAGGAGAATGTTAAAGAGGTTTCTCTGACTGGCTCAACCAAGATCTGTGCTTGAAATCCAGGTTGAAGAGGGTTAAAAGCCATACAAAAACATCATGAGATTAAAATTCCCATAAGAAACAAGATAAATACCTCACGGCACACCAAAATTTACAGTGTTGATACTGGATGTGTGTTTGTATGTGTATAAAATTAGAAGACACTTAAATTTTCAAGGTGTACATTGTTAAAACATGTGCACCAATTAACAAGTTGTGCTATAAGACATAGTCTTGATTTTCTATGTCTGCAACACATGTTAACTTAAATTTCATCCAACTAGTATGAGGTTTTATTCCTTAAACACTCCAAAGCACTGACTGTATTTTCCTTAAAGGACTGTGTTGAAATGCTGTGCTTGGTTTGATAGAGTTTCCCTCTAACAATATTCAGTAGAAAATGCAATAAATACTGCTCAACAGTTTTATGATTGATTTCAGTCTGATGGTTCCCGTGTGCCAAATAGAAGTCGGCCTTTTACGAAAGGTGAGAGAAGGGTTCTGAGGCAGGGTGCAGGATATTCATGATGTAGTAGAAGACCCTGCTGTGAGACTCTGGCATCAGACCTGTGGTCCCCAGAGTCAGAGCAGCTCATGAACTGTTTGAGTGGTTTTAATGAGATGGTTGAGTAGTTAGTCTTTTCCTTGCAAAAAGATTTTCTCATGAAGACAAAGTATATATATCAAGCTAAAGACATAAATCCTCAAGTGCCTTTTCTTGAAAGTTGAAAAAAATCTATAAGCCATAATGTAGAAATAGCAAAGCTTTAAATATCTTCAGAACTTTTGAAAAAATAGTACCACAGTGGTGCCTGGGGGGCTCAGTCCTTTAAACATCTGCCTTCTCCTTGGGTCCTGATCCCGAGGTCCTGAGATGAGTCCTACTGTGGGTTCTCTTCTCAGTGGGAAATCTGCTTCTCCCTCTCCCTCTGCCCCTCCCCTCCCCCTGCTTGTATTTTCCCTCTGTCTCTTAAATAAATAAAATCTTTAGAAATTTTAAAATATAAATGAATAAATAATTTAAAAATATTAGCATAATTCTTCCTCTATTAAAAGAAAAAGATATCACAGAAGTCAAAAGAGAAAATATAGATTAATTATTTTAGATTAATTATTTAATTTTTATTTATTTGTTTGAGAGAGAGAGCATGAGGAGGGAGAGAGGGAGAGGGAGAGGGAGAAGCAGACTTCCCACTGAGCAGGGAGTGGGATGTAGAACTCCATCCCAGGATCCTGGGATCATGACCTGAGCTGAAGGCAGATGCTTAACAGACTGAGCCAGGCTTCCCTAGATTAATTATTAAGATTATGTGTAGATTAAGATTAATTATTAACTCATCATTCTAGAGAATTACAGTGCTAAAATTTTTTTCATAAAACCTTCTAGACTTATGTCTGTTCATATATTTAACTGAAGTTGGAGCACAGTATACATGTGTTTAAAAACCTATTCTTTTCATTTAGGAATACAGATACAGCCAAATGTTCATATCAAAAAAAATGTACTCTCTGTACCACCATGTTAAATAGCAGTATGGTTTCTCATTACATGGCTATCTGTGATTTAATTCCCTAGGTTGTTTCTAACTTTTTGGTTGTTGTAAATAGTACTATGAAGAACATTCTATGGATAAATCTTTGTATATATTCTTAATAACTTTCTTAAAATAAGTCCAAGAAATGGAATTTAGGATTAAAAAAATGTGTAAATATTTAATAGTTTTGAGATTGCGAAGCTACCTACAAGAAATCTGAATGGACCCAATTCCTTATACATTTCACAACTTAAATAAATAGAAAATAATGCCTGTGTTTCAGGCTTTGTGGAAGCAACTAGATAGACTTCTCCATTAAATAGAAGTCTAAATGTGGCAAATGTCTGAATGCTGTCAGCTACTGTGATATTTCCTAGCCTCTACCTCATTACTGCTGGGGACTTTTTTTTTTTCCTCCCGGCACAAAGAGAACAAGCTGTGAAATGTGTATGCCATGCCCTGAACCCTTAAAGTAAATATTTTTCCAGGGACATCGAAGAACCGGAAGAGAACCAATGAAAAGGAGGAGGGCCATCCCTATCAATCCCGTACTTTCCAAAGAAACCTCTGGGTACTGAGCGTATTTACTTAACAGATTAGAGGTTTTAAATATCTAACTGAGTTATTGCTCTGATGATGAAATCTTGGTTGCTCCCTACTGTAAACTTGAAAATTCCCCTGCGTGCTTTCTCAAAGCTGACACGAAGGAGCCAGCTATAATAATCTGAGTAGGCAGAGAATAATTTGCTAAGGAATGCTGCTTAGTTAGGGCACAGATGGGGACTGAGTCCACATGTTCCTTCAGAGCACACATTTTCATATTACAGATAACAATTCTCATTTGGTCCTTACAAATGGCAACAGCTAAACAACCAGCATGTTGATGTGTTCCGAGTTCTATTACGTGACATTTAGATACTTCAATATTATGTAAGTTCACGACCCTTCTGCAGAGGAAAATTCAGTGTCCATTTGTTAAACATTTCTGGGGTTATTCTGGGAAAGGCTAAACCTCATCATTTATTTAAGACAATTTGTATCTACTAAGAATACAGCCGTGAATGCTTGTAAAAATGACATGCGTAACTGTTCATTGCAGCCCTATGTAGACTAGAAAAGAAAATGAAAATACCCAAATTGTTAATAATAGAGCAGTGATTAAAATATTTATAAGATTTCCATAGGATTGAATAATATCTTGCCATTTAAATAATTTTGAAACATTTTATGCTAGGGGGAAAATGCTAATGGTATAAAAATAGAGTAGTAGGAAACAAAATTGTGATTAGCATATTAATCCGTTACGAGAAATTGTGTGTATTTGTACTCATGCACTTAAAAAAGAAAAGAGACTAGAAGGAAATTCACCAAATGAAAACAGAATTACCTGTAGAGTGAGAGGCTCTTCCCACTTAGTTTTTTTCCGTATTTACCAATTTTTATAATAAAAACTTATTGCTTTTATAATCAAAGATGAATAAAATATTTCCAATGCACATATTAAAATCCTCATTTCCACAACTAATGAATCATTGAACACTATTTTTTTTCAAATATTTTATTTATTTATTTGACAGGGAGGGAGAGAACACAAATAGGCAGAGAGGCAGGCAGAGAAAGAGAGGGGCTCAATTCCAGGACCCTGAGATCATGATGTGAGCCAAAAAGTGAGGCTTAACACTCTGAGCCATCCAGGCGCCCCTGAACACCATTTCAAAAACTAATGATGGCTATTATATCTGTTGGCTAACTGAACATAATAAAAATTTTTTTTAATTTTAAAATTTAAAAAAACCTACATTTCCTAGTATAATAAAATTAGAAACATGATTTTAAAGAGCTACTTTTATTCATAGTTTTAATGCATTTAGGAAAAATTACCACTGGAAGGGAATGAATGGCCTTATTTTTTCGAAGACCTTGTATCAGGCTTTCATGACAATAGTACAGTAAGTCTTGCAAAATTTTCTCTGCCCTCCTAACTGCATGGATAACCCTAGAAGAAACATAAGTATTCCAGGAGAACATCAATAATATATTTTTTGTTTGTCTTTTTACTTACAGGATAAAATAGGTAAAGCAAGCCAGAAATAGTTTACATGAGCTAGTAGCTGTTTTGAAATTTAATTGTGAAGTTGCTTTCTTAGATTAGGGAAATATGTCCACAAAACAGTTTCAGAAACACAGATTACTTTGTTGGTGGGGATTAAAGAATAACTAACCATACCAGTAACTTGTTATGTGATTGGGGAAGTCGGTGTGTTCTCTGGGTCTTAGTATCTCCATCAGAAAGTAAGCCTTGTGCAAATACTTGCTGTCTGGATTCTCTTTTGGAAGCAATAAACTATTCAGTGACATAAAATAATTATTTTATAGATCTTACTAAGTAGCAAATTCATTTCCACTAAATAAGAAGAAATGTCTATAAACTCCTATAGTATTATAACCTTATGATATGTGTGTGTGTGTGTGTTTGTGTGTGTGTGTGTGTATGTGTGTGGTGAGGATATTTAAAATGTAGTCTCCAGGCAATTTTAAAGTTTATAATGCAGTATCATTGACTATAATCATAATGCTATAATTCATCTTCTAACTTCAAGTTTGTTTCCTTTGTCCATCATCTCCCCAATTCTGCTAGCCCCTAGCCCCTGGTAACCACCACTCTACTCTGAATAGCCTTATAATTTTAACCAGCTTATAATAAGTCATTTTAACCAGCTTATAGTAAGTCATTTTAACCAATAGGCTTCTGAACACTTCCTTGCATTTCACCATGGTCTGACCCTAAGCAAGCAGCCATTTTGAATCTTGTTATATTTCTTGACTGTGTTACATTCGACCATCTTAATTATCCTTCCATTCATAGTAGAGGTTAGGCAAATCCCATGATACCTTGTCATTTCCAACTACGTATGTTACCATTTATAGCACATTTCCACAGAGCTCACAGGTTCCCATTGGGAGCGAACCCAATGACAGTATCAGATGAGCAACTGGAAAGCTCCATCGTGCCCTCAAGCTCCAACCAAGAGCTGCTGATTTGCCTGGAGTCTATATGTCAATTAAGGAAGATTAAATGAATCATTGGCTTGGTTCAAAGATGTTTCGATTGCTGCAAGAACTAGGTGGGGTGATAAGTAGCTGGTCAGGGAATGAAACCTTCATTCTTTGGACTCATTACTGAATGGGCTTATTGATTTTCTTCTGTCCTACATACCTTAATCCAAGCCCACAATATGTAAGGGGGCTGAGGTGAGTGATGGTAGATGGGCCAGAATAAAATATGGTCTATTCTAAAGTAACAATGAGTACGACTTCTCCAAAATAAACTGCAAAACTATTATGAAGCTCAACCAAAAGATGCACCTTAATCAGTATCATGATTATTGAGTTTTAGCACCGTCTGAATGTTTCCACATTTCTGAGGACTGCTGTGTTCCCTAGGTAGAGACTTACAAGTGAGAACTGTCAGACTTTCAAATAACTGTGTCATAAAGTTTTCTAGTAAAGAACTTTTCTCAGGGATGAGTTAAGTGCCACAGATGATTTCCACCCAAGCTGAAGGATGAGCAGGACCACAGGGAGAATAAAAAGTTGAGAACAAGCATAATATATTTTTTAAGAAATCGTGACTCTCATGGTTAAAGTCACTGGAGACTTTTGCACCGTAAAACTATGTGTTACTAATTAATAAAGATACACAATCACTTTCAGAAAGATAGTTATAAAAATAGGAATGGGGAAGTCAAAGCATCATTGACCCTAGGGAGCACATGAAGCACTTTCATACAGATCTCTGACATACTTTCCTCTTACTCTCCATTTATCTTATTTTAATATCATGTCTGCTTTCTGTAGGAATTTGAGCTTATTTTCTCTTTCTTTTTTCCTCTCTCTTTTATGTCTCCTTGTCTTCTTTCCTCACCCTTCTCATTCTCATTCCTTTTAACATATAAAATAAAAAGATGTACTTTGCCCTCTTTTTCTTCTTCTCTTTTCCTTTCTCATTGTGCCCAATAAAGATATCTAGAAGTACAATTTGCTTAACCAACTCTAGAAAACATGTTGGCCCTTTTACTTATTGACAAGTGTATATATTTATGCATTTACTTCCCACCTCTGTCCCCGGTAGAAAAATATGTTATCTGATCCTCCCACAGGCTCTGGGGAGTTTAGAGTAAGTCAGTAGCATGCACACATAGTTTTAGCCATTACAAATAAGAAAGCTTTTGTTTTAGAGTGAAAGCTACTAAAAAAAATAATTCGGGCTTGTTGTTCTTGCTACCTCCAACTCCAAGGAATTTGGACCCTTGTTGAATGTCACAATAATTTAGAGAATAATTGCAGGAATATAAATAATTACCTTAAGCACCTGGAAAACTAAATTTAATGAGTTAAGATTGGGTAAGTGGAGAGAAAGAGACTGAATGTTATGCTTCCTACAGTTCTTAGCAATAAAACACAGAAATACTAAAAAACTTCATCTTTTAGGAATTTCAATCATGCCAAAGTATATAAATAAAAAATCAGCACCAAATGGCAAAAATAGGGCCAAATGTCTTCACAAATCGTGAAAGAAGAAACATTTTAGAGACACACATAAACACACAGGAGTAGGGGCGCCAGGGTGGCTCAGTCAGTTAAGCATCTGACTCTTGGTTCTGGCTAGGGTTATGATCTTGGGGTCATGGAATTAAGGTGTGTGTGGGACCCCCCCAGAGCAGAGTCTGCTTGGGATTCTCTCTCTTCTCTCTCCCTCTTCCTCTCCCCCTGCTCTCTATCTCTCTCTCAAATGAAAAAATAAAACTTTAAAACACACACACATGAATACTGGTTGACTGTGTGGTCAGGTTGGCTGGAGGAAGCAGCACCAGGCCAGAGCTAAAAGGACTAAGTTCTCAAGTCACCTGGGTCACACACTGGCCACATGGCCCAGACCAAGCCACCGAGTTTTAACCTCAGTTTTGCCTCCACAAAGTGGGGATAAATGCATGTCCCAGGATCACTGAGGAGGCTGGTGAGGCAATGTAAGGGAAAGCACTTTGTGCCGTGCCAAATAAGAATCAAAGGCAAGCTGTAGGTAGTGGTATTGCTTTCACCACACTAAGCACTGTGGTCAAGACAAAAATGCAAAAGAGAGAGTCCTGGTTGAGGAGCTTCTGCTTCAGTTAAACATAACATTACTCAGTGAAAAAGTGCATTTACATAGCAATAAACTGGCAGGCACTTTTGTAAGTACTTTATGTGTATTTATTTGCTTAACCATTGCAATAACCTCCTAAGAGAGATACTACTATTACATATATGTATTATATACAATAATATATAATAACGACCAGTATTGTTTGCATTTAACACATAAAGCAATTACAACCAAGAAATCCATAGAGTCACAGGTAGTCAGTGACAGAAATGAGATTGGAATCCAGGAACAGAGTGGCTACAAGGAGAGGGAAGAGAGAAGGAGAAGAAAGATAAATAAGAAAGAAGTAAATGAGGTTCTTAGTTCAGCGTTTCAGATTCTATGCTATTAAAGATTAGAGATTGATTATCTAGGCAACCAACGTCCTATAAATCTGAGGAGTACTCTCAGGGAAACAAAGATATTTAAGAACTCCTGTCCTTCAAGAACATGGCAAACAGGGACGATACTAATAAGAAGGTGGTAGGATATGGAAATCTAACATGTGACACTCTACAGAAAAGGAGAAATGAAGTTATTCATTTACTCCCTTACTACCATCTCTAAATTTGTCTGAAGCATTAGCAGAAGCTAGCGTTTCCTCAACCAAGAGAGAAAATAGATACTGGAAATGCGGGAGGGGGGGTAATGCTAAAAATAAATAAATAAAACATTCTCATTCAGTGTTGATGTGAAAGACTTTCAAATGTTTCTCAATGTGAAGACATCACCTCCTGTCACCTGTAAAAATTTCTCATGCACAGCTTCTCAGAAAAAAAAAAAAAAGAAAGAAAAAAAGGCGAGCCTTGCTCCACTCCTAACCCGTCATTCCAAGAGCATTTACAATCCACCCACAGTGTGCGTGACACTCTCTGACAGAATTTTCCCCAGCACGTGTGCCATTCTGCCAGGAGGTTTGGCAAGGACTCCATCAGCTTCCTCCTTGGCTTCAACTCTTGCAGTTTAAAGATTGCTGATCTTTTCACTCTTGCCTTTCTTGTGACCTATTTACTATTTCCTGTATGCCAGGAAGAGACTTGATTTTGGAGTACAAAGTAATCTGTCAGCAGCAAGTCGCAGTAAACGCTTTAGAACTTGAAATGAATCCAGTTCCCAGGAGTGACTGAGCAGCTTAGCATGATTACACATGAACCACCCGATCCCCTTCTCCAGGACCGTGAGAATGATGCTCACAGACTCAAACAGGGATTCAAGATGAGCTTCTTGTGATCAAGATGCAAGAGGAAAAGTTGGTGTGATTCTGAATGAGGATTTGAATATGAAAAGGAAGGGAAGACTTGCTTCAGAAAGTAAATGCAAAACCTCTTATCAGCCTCAGACACAGACAGAGCCAGGAGTTGGGGAAATGGGACTGATTGGTGCTTCTGCGATTGTCCTATCCACCTCAGAGGCAGGCCTTCAGGGCTCCTGTCTTGGAAGGTGGTGATCACTAGACTGGACAACATTCACCATAATATTTACAGGCTGGGAAAAACTCTCAGAAGGTGAGAGGGTCCTCACTTTATGGAGCTCTGCCCCCAACCCTCAATGTACAACAAGGTCCCAAGGCATCTTTAAGAAACCTAAGATTCCTTCTGGTCTTATCTTTCACCCAACAATATGGAAATACTGATTCAAGGTCCTTTTCCCCAGTATCTTCCCATTCCTAAAGTAATCTCTTTTACTCATTATTTCCCATATCTGGTCCATCCCTGTTGGTAGACGATCATATCCTATTCATCATTCAAAGATCTAATTCAAAGGCTATTTTTCTAGGGCAATTTCCATAATTAGATGAGACAGTTCTTTACTTTGAACTCCCGTGGGACTTTGCTTTCCACACTGGTAGAGGTTCGAGGATGTGTGCCAGATGAATGAACCAACTGAAGTCAGCTTTGATTATCCCCACCCTCATTTCCCATGTCTATTAATCACTAATTCTTTTACATGCTTGACTTCCAACTCATTTTCTTCTCTCCACCACAGTTGCCTTGGCCTCACAGCTCAGAACACCATTTCTGAATTAATACCATAGTTTCCTAAAGCAGCCTCCTCACCCATCACAGAATCATAGTCTATTGTAATAATGACATGGAGACAACTGTTCTTCATTTTGTTCCATTCATTGGTCCCCAAGAAGAGCAAAGACAATGGTGGACCAGTCTACCTTTCCTATAGGGCTGTTTTAAAAAACAAACAAAAGCAGAAAAGATCATTTTGTATGAGCTAGATATTAAGAAAGACATAAATGAGAAAGAAGAATGCTCATAGAGAGAAAATATAAAGAAAATGAAGTGAAGAGGGATTTTTTGGCGACAACTATGAGTGTGGAATTTTAGAGAAAAGGAAAAATTAAAATAGCTCTTTAATATTTATAATTCAAACTTACATCCTTCATAGATCTACCACTTCCTCCCAAGATGGGATTTGAACCCAGGTCAATCCAGACCTCTAGTCAATATGGCTTCTCCATCATTTGCCTCTTCCACATTGTCCATAGAAAGAGAAAGATGGGAATTATCTCTGCATACCTTACCGTTAAGCATCATGCTCAATAAGCCACATTTGTCCAATTTCATATACCTAAACCATAGTAGAATTGAAAGTTCAACTCTGATCAACTTTATTCCAAAACCCAAACTTCTTTAGCTATTCTACTTGGATTTCCATCTAGTGATCCTGCCCTTCTCTGTTCCCCTGTACCCTTTTCCAGTCTTTTTTGGCATTACTAGAGGTAACTCTTTTTTCATGAAGCCTTTCTTTACTATCCTCCCTTTATAATTATTTCTTATTTACCGAAGTTTGTTACAACACTTCTTTTTTTTAAGACTTTAAGAGAGAAACACAGCTATAGAGGTAACACGAGCAAGAGGAGTGAGAGAGGGAGAAACAGGCTTCCCACCGAGAAGGGAGCCCAATGTGGGGCTCGATCCCAGGACTCCAGGTTCATGACTTGAGCCGAAGGCAGTCACTTAACCAAGTGAGCCACTGAGGTGCCCCTGTTACAACACTTCCAAAGTAAAGGATTATTAATCTCAGTTTTGTGGATTCCTAGGACCCATGGATGATCTTCAAGATATTTGCCAAGCCCCAGAATGCTATCTAAAATATTAGATCTAACCAACACAATGTTGAAGGAGAAGAACAAAGTTGGAAGACTGACAGTACCAGCTGCTAAGACTTACTCTAAAACTATAGCAATCAAGACAGTATGGCATTGGTAAAAAAAAAAAAAAAAAAAAAAAAAAAAAAAAAAAAAAAAAAAAAAAAAAAAAAAAAAAAAAAAAAAAAAAAAAAAAAAAAAAAAAAAAAAAAAAAAAAAAAAAAAAAAAAAAAAAAAAAAAAAAAAAAAAAAAAAAAAAAAAAAAAAAAAAAAAAAAAAAAAAAAAAAAAAAAAAAAAAAAAAAAAAAAAAAAA